>LGRX02015198.1:0-14563 GCA_001247695.2 Cymbomonas tetramitiformis
GTGGCCCTCGCAGTGTTACAGAGGTCCGGGAGGTGAGCGGGCTAGTGGCCCTCGCAGTGTTACAGAGGTCCGGGAGGTGAGCGGGCTAGTGGCCCTCGCAGTGTTACAGAGGTCCGGGAGGTGAGCGGGCTTGTGGCCCTCGCAGTGTTACAGGGTCCTGGAGGTGAGGCGGGCGTGTGGCCCACCACGGTGTTACAGAGGTCTGGGAGGTGAGCGAGCTCGCCGGCCTCGCAGTGTTACCAGAGTCCCAGGTGAGCGGGCTTTGTGGCCCTACGCAGTGTTACAGAGGTCCGGGAGGTGGCTTGGGCTAAGTGGCGCCTCGCAGTGAAACACTGAGTTCAAGGAGGTGAGCGGAGGCTGATGGCCCTCGCAGTGTGCAGGGGTCCGGGAGGTGGCGCGGGCTAGTGGCCCCCTCGCAGTGTTACAGAGTCCGGGAGGTGAGCGGGCTAGTATTTCGCAGTGTTACAGAGGTCCTGGGAGGTGAGCGGGCGTGTGGCCCTCGCAGTGTTGCAGAGGTCCACAGGAGGTGAGCGGGCTGGTGGCCTACGCAGTGTTACAGAGGTCCGGGAGGTGAGCCGGGCTTGTGGCCCTCGCAGTGACCCAGGAGGATCCAGAGAGGTGGCGGGCTGGTGACTCACGCAGTGGGCTACAGAGTTCCAGAGGTGGCGGGCTAGTGGCCCTCGCAGTGTTACAGAGGTCCGGCGGGAGGTGACGGGCTAGTGGCCCTGCAGTGTTACAAGAGGTCCAGGAGGTGAGCGGGCTGGTGGCCTCGCAGTGTGCAGAGATCCGAGGGAGGGTGGCGGGCTAGTGGCCTCGCAGTGTTACAGAGGTCCGGGAGGTGAGCGGAGCTAGTGGCCCTCGCAGTGTTACAGAGGTCCGAGAGGTGAGCGGGCTAGTGGCCCTCGCAGTGTCACAGAGTGCGGAGAGCGATTAGACCTGGCAGCGGGAAGGCAACCTTCGTGGCTTTAGGGGGTGACGGGAGCCCCAAGAAGTGAGGATAAGCCGACGACTTTAACACTTTCTTGAGAGGGTGAGGGCATTCCGCACAAACAAGAGCAGACAAGTGACTTTCGCAGCTGTCAGGGGTAAGCACAGTCCTGTGAAGGTACAGCACACGTGCGGGGTGCCGGGCACTCGCAGATAGGATAATAAGGAGGTGACCCTCGTCCCTTTAGGGAATGAGTGCACTCCCGGTAGGATAGATCGAAGAGGTGTCCTTCGTGGCCTGACCGCAAGCAGTGAGAAAGCTAGTACTGCAAAGCACCCAACCGTGAACTATCAAAAGGAGGCGGCGTGGGCGAGCCCATTTGTGGACACTCGTTTTCCTCTGCTGCTTCTCGTCGTCCCGCTTCTCTGCAACTCGCAGTTCAGGGGACTGCATCGATATTCCCGCCGCGAGAGCGGGCAGAGATTCTTCGCGGTCCTCTCGAGCTGCCACTCAACACACCATAGTCGAGAACAACGCCGAGGGAGAATTTATTCACGCACCGTCTTCTCACCATAGCCATTTTCCACGGTGCCGCTGCGCTCCTTGAAGGCGCGGCCAATTGTGTGTGCGCCGGAAAGGGCGACAATCTCGCGATCGTTGAAGCCCTGTGCACCCCCACACAGAAGCTACTTCAAGGTGGAGCTTCGTGCGGCGGTCCACATACACGACTTCGGTTTCCTTCGCGACCACCGAGGTCGAGAGTGGTTCAAGGCAACGTCAGGCAGAGAAACGTGTAGATCACATCCTAAGTTGTGCGAAAGGGAGTCACCATGCGGTAAAAGACCTTGCGCAGATGATCTGCGGGAGTCGCGGAGCCGTCGTCAAACGGAGGGGCTGCCCCTGGCAGATTCCCTTCCTTAGGGCACTGCTCCGGAATCTCCGTGTCGACCCTTCCGTATCGTACAGGGCAGGTAGGTCTGGAGAAGGATAAGGCGTCAGTCAGTGTTCGAGAAAACTGGGGTCCTCGACGCGCGCGGAAACAACCTTTGTAACGAGGCGACGGGGTCATGTTCACAACTGCCTTCAAGGTGATGAGCAGCAGCAGACCTAGGAAACTTACATATCCATCAGGATATCGGTGTGCGTTGCCATGATCTGGGGTCGTGATAGGCGATCGGTTCTTATAAAACTCCCGGAACAGAACCCACAAGCAGCGCGAAGTAACGGAAATAAGAGCTTAGAAGCGTACCCGCCAGCAACTTCGATGGCCGTCGAGCCTGCCAGCTGAATAAGGTCAGCCCAGGAAACTTGAGGGTTCGCCTGACGTTTGTTGGGGCACAATGGGGTGTCTCAGGTTGACAGGGCAGAGTTTCGCAGGGCGTGAGGGCCGAGTCGAAACAGCGCGAGAGGCAACGCACTAGAGGCGCACCACAGCAATAGATACCAACGCAATAAAAGTGCGGAAGGGAAAATAAAACAATAGAAGATCATGGAACTGAAGAGGCGGATATGGTCGGGCGAAGGCCTAACGTTCTTCAATTTTTTCAGGAAATTGACGGCTTTCACAAGTCCAGCGTTTGCACCGTGGTTCAGCTCAGGCTCGAATCGGATGCTGCCGTTAGCTCCACCGCATTCCGGCCAGGAGTTTGTGCCCTTATCAAATGTCCCCGCGTCATGCCTGTCGCAAATAATAAGAAGGCAGACCAGCGCCCCAAAACACACACACACACAGACGCACGCCCAGGCCTTCAGTTATTATTCTTACTCTGATTTGAAAAGTTTCGGAGAAATAATTTGGCTACAAACTACGATTGCTGAATCTGCAAGTACGACAGGTGCCTTCACCATGCTAAACGAACAAGGATGGGGTGACAGTTCGTCTCGTCTATGAACTTGCGGAGCTCCTCACGACACTTCTTCAGAGCTCTTCGGTAGTCTTCCTGCCCCTGTGGTGCATGCGTGAACTTCAGAACCAAACCATGGATGCGGGCCTGAGCTCGAGACACAAAATCCATCTGGGCGAGTGTTTCGCACGTCTGTTTTATGGCTTTTCTTGAAACGTCGGTTGCGTTTCTATTAATTTTTCATGAAACGGCAAACTCTTTCGGTGTCTTTGCTCTTTCGTTTGAGGCGCTGACGCTCTCGTCGCGGGACGCGCGCACCGAGCTCGGGCGCACCTTACGTTAGGGGTGCCCAACTAAAATTGAGCCGTCCAATGTTTTCAGATCGGGAACATCGGAAGGTCCGAAGAGATTCCTGGGGAGCAACAAAGGAATGTATCGTATTTTGATCTCTGAAATCGTATATGGACTGTCGGATTCGGAAAATTGCCACTGTTAAAAATGAACGGACCAGTTTAAGTTGGGCAGCTCTACCTTACGTTTATAGCGCAGGCAGCGACACGACGCGACGGGGCGGGCGCGGGCGGGCGTGGGGGCGGGAGCGGGAGCGGATGGGGCTGGGGATCGCGATCGCTCGGGACTTAAGGGAGTTCGTGTCACAGTACTCTTGTCCCCAGAGCTTATGGACGAAAATAGACATTTAGAGCCAGGTGCACGGCGTTACTGAGATGATATCCTGACCTTATCTCGCCCAGGGCAATAGAATTTGGGGCCCTACCCCAAGATCTGCACGACACGACGAGCGCCGATTTCATACGAGCAGGAGCTCTTCAAGGACGTCAGTGGGTCATGGTGTGCGGGTTTCCATGCCAGGATCTCTCCCCTGCTGGAACGCTTACAGGCCTGGATGGCAGGCACAGCAAATTATTTTATGAAGTAGTTCGGCTTCTGTCCACGCTGCAGCAGCTACAGCAGCAGAGGCCCCCAGGCTATATCCTGGAGAACGTTTCCCCGTTGTCGCACAGACCCGGTACCAAGATCAGGGACGAGGTGTTCCCGTACATTGCCAGCGTCATTGGCCGACCAGTGTCCTTTGATGCAGCACAAGCAGGCGCCTACGCACATCGATTGCGGGCGTACTGGAGTAACTTGTTCCAGATCCACCAGTTTCGCTCGGTGATGAGCAAGGTGGCGAGACCAGAAGGACGAGTTGTATCGTCAATCTTATGCAAGGGCTGGCAGCCCAGACCAGTGGTGAGAACAGACCGCGCGCCTCACTATGTGGTGAACGTGGTGGGAGAACCGCTGAGGGCTCTTCCTACCATCATGGCAACGCAAGGGTCGAGAGCATTCAGAAGAGCAAGAATGGGCACCGTGGTGCGTAACCATTACGATGAGGACACCGAGGAAGAATCCCGAGAAGTGAACCTCGACGAGAAGGCGCGAGCCATGGGCTACAGCGCAAGTGAGCTACGCATGGCTGATGGCCTGAACGACGTAGAATTGGCGAGCATTCTGGGCCTGGCCATGGATCGCGGGGCTATGGAACTGCTGATGTCAGTCGCAGAAGCAAGCAGGAAGGGGCTTCCTCATAGCGAGGAGTCCCCAGTGGCGGAGAATTCCCCAGGACAGCCTATCGCTGTAGACAACAACTGGGCAGACCACGCGAGGTCGAACCTTCAGCAAAGACAAGCTTTGCTGGCGGAATGGGTTGGAAATTCGAACGCATATACTCAGCAGGTGGCGGAGACCATGAGCCACCGTGACTGGGAAGAGAAGCTGCAGATAATGTGCTCACAAGGGCAGAAGGGTGCAGAGGGAATTGGGGCCCAGCGGCAGAAGGCTGGAACCAAGAAGAAGAAGAAGAAGGAGTGGCAGCTCCACGCCATTGAGCAGTATCGCCAGAGGCACAAGAGCCACTTCGTGAAGGAGGGCGCAACTCCAGCAGCGCGCACTAATGTGCCTGCTTGGAGTCCGCCTGGTAAAGATGAGGACATGAGACTTCCCAGGTTGGCATGTACCACCAGATTCGTGGACTTGATGGCCAGTGTTGCTGAGCAGCAGGCTGACCGCGACAAGCATCGAGATGTGCATGACGATGCGTGATGCCTCAGATGGCTGAAATCCAATGGTAGCGTGAAATTGCCAGAGGATGAAGTTCGTCGAGTGAAGAGGCGTGCAGCACGGCATCGGTGGGATGAGGCTACATACGAGATCTACATGATTACGCTGTCGGGCAAGGAGATGAGGATACCCAAGCCTGCTGACCGTCTTACGTTGGTCAAGGAATACCACTCCAGAACTGGCCATTGGGGAATAAGGCGCACGCAGCACCTTCTGTGGCAGCGTCATTGGTGGGCCGACCTGAAGAAGGACGTGGAGGCAGTAGTCACTCAGTGCGAGACTTGCCAGCGCGTAAAGACTCACTACGCGAGGGAGGAGGCATGTTTGTCCCCCCTTGAGATCGTGTCGTTGATGTATCGTTGGTCACTAGACTTGGCATGGCCTTCGAGGAGGGTGACCAAGGCTGGTAACAGCAGGGTACTCATCATGACCGAGCACTACACCAGATTCATAGTCTGCGTGCCTATCCTCAACAAGGAGGCGAGCACCATTGCAGCAGCATTTCGCAGCCACGTGCTAGCCGTGTTCGGTGCGCCAGCAGAGTGCTTGGTGGATGGAGGCAAATAGTTCGAGGGTGAGTTCGAGCAGCTATGCAGAGACTGTCTGATAGACAGGAGGGTTACCTCGCCAGACTCGCCAGAAGGCAACGGTCTTACCGAACGAGTGGTGCGTACAATGAAGTTTTGCTTTAAGAAGATGGCCTTGGAGAAGGGCCTCGATTATGAGTGGGATGAACAACTCTGGCCACTCGTGCTGAGCTACAATGCAGCACGCCAAGAGTCCACTGGAGTGGCGCCGTTTACCTTGCTGTTTGCCCAAGAGGCAGTGGTGCCGCCGGATTTGAAGCAGGCGCCCAGCATGGATTTCAGTCGAGAGGTCAAATATGACAAGGACGCCCGAGTTAAAGACCTCCTCCTGAGAGCACAGGTGGTGAGGCGATTGATGGTGCATGCTGGCTGCAGCCTGGAGGTTGCGCAGCATCGTGATACTTTGCATTATGAAGGGAGAAGGGGTGGGGGCTATGAGCCTAAGCCACACCAGTTTAAAGTGGGGGACTTCGTCTACATCAGACAGAAGCCTCGCAGCGGCATGGAAGTCGCGACCAAGTCCGCCATCCTGAAGCTGGTCAAGATACAACGAGATGGTGTTGTGGTGCTTGAGGACGCCACCAAGTTGAGGGAGAAGAGCACTGTTCAGAGCATCGCGCCATGTCACCTGCAGGTGAAGGACCAGTATGACTGTAGTGCAGCCGTGCCCAGCAGACATCTTGCATGTGAAGTGTGCAGGAAGACTGATGGAGAAGCAGAGATGTTGTTGTGTGACGTGTGCGACAAGGGGTACCATTTGCTGGAGTTGACATTCAGTCCGAGCTCAGTCATCAGAGTTGTCATCACCGACCCGTCATGACCGCTGTCATCACCGACTCGACCTGACCGCTGTCATCACCGATACGGCTCGACACCTCTGACTACCTCACTGACCTGATTGTCATCTCCTCTGATCGAGTTCGGTTGTCACATGAGACAGAGCACACACTAGCTCATTTCGCATCACACTCAGCATACTAGAACTATATATATTATATCTTCTGTATGTTGAGAGAGATTCTGAGTGCGAAACCCTGAGCGTTGCAGTGCTTCCTGTTTGACCTGTCTGTTTACTGACTGGGTCTTCTCGCAGGTTTGGCCCCACCACCGGCCTAAGGCTAGGAGCCGATTATGGTCGGCTAAACGCTTAGGGAAGCGCCAAGAGGGCGCGCCATCTAGGGATCATGGAAGTAAAGTAGGCAAGTAGTGGTGAGTGAGAGGAATCGTACGTTCCGTTTCAGCGTTTAAATTAGTTAGGAAAATCCTGGGACGGCCTGATCAACCGTAGGGACCCTGACAATCTCGCGCGAGTACCTCTAAAATCGCGGGACTGAACGAAGAGCTCCTCCACGCCATCACCACTGACTACTAACTGTGTTGTTTTGCATCACAGGCTTTCTTCCCCCTTCCCTTTTTGGCACCCTCTTGGTGCTCCTGTTGTGAAATTTGATTGCTTACTTGCTTATTATCCTGCTAGGGATTGCTAGTGTTGTCTTGCTTGTAGCTCTTTCTTTTAGAATTCCGAGATGGCATCTACTCCGTTCGCCACACCGCCAGTTCTGCCGCGACGCTTGCTGACACACCCCCCAGGGGCGAGAAAACGGCAGCTTAAATTTGGTGCTCTGAACGGCACACCAACGCCAGCGGATGCTCCGGACACGTCAGATTTATCAGTGTGCAACAACCTCGCATGGGAGTTGTTGCGCAAACCCGCGGAGTTTGATGCCCTACTCAGCGTCATCAAAGGGAAGTGCGTCGAGCCTGGAGAGTCTGCGAAGACCTGGAAATTCACTAGCAGCGAGAAGAATTCTCGTTTGCTTTTGGACATCCTGGTCGAGCAACTCGATTCCAGGCTCACACTCGTTCACCCTAAGATGGCGTTGATGTTCGATTTGCAAAACCACGGTTTGGAGGTTCCGAAAAAGGCGAACCTCCTGCTGTTGGAATTGCTCCAGTCGCTTTGCGCAGGAGACGCCTTGCGTGTCCTGCGCAAGGCTGACAGACTCTTCCCAGGGGATGGGAAGATCGCGCTTGTTCATCTCGTGAGGCACGTTGTGCCCGATCACGAGGAGTTCAGCGCTGCGGACTTCCTATTCGCTGGTGACAGAGTTGACTTGAGAGCTGGCCAGGACCCAGCGGACTACATCGACGTGTTCCAGACTTCTCTGGACACCGTTGAGTCTGACTTGGGTCCTGGGTGCACCGTGACCATCTCCGAGAAGGCACGGATTGCATTGTTTCTCCGTAGGATCTGTCCCGTCTTTTATAAGGCGGTGCATGATGCCTACACAGAGGAGAAGCTCGACGCTGACTCCTCGCTTTCCTTGCTGACCTGCTTCCGTGAGACACGGGCAGTGCACAGGAACGCGGGGACGAAACTCAAGTCTCCACTAACAGCCGCTTTCTACAATGATGCAGGTTCGCATCACGGCGGAAGCCGTGGTGCACATGGCCGCAGGGGAGTCTCTGACCGCACCCCTTCCCGTCAGTACATTCCGCCTCGTCGCACTAACCCTTTTAAGGGATTTGGCTCTGGTTACCGTGCAGGAGTCTTTCCCCGTAAGGGTGGTAAGACGGGCGGTAAGGGAAAGCAGAAATCCGGCAAAGGCAAGGGCAAGGGCAAGTCCCGTGTCGTCTTTGATCGGCAGACCCAGCAGTTCCGAGGGGAATGCTGGACCTGTGGGTCAAAGGGGCACAGGGCTGCCGACTGCCCGAAGCTGATGTCGGCTCATGCTTTCCACTTAGACCCGAAGCTGCTTGCGGAGCATGCTCGGACGGAGATCCTAGCCGCCCAGTTTCAGACTGCCTACGAGGAGTCTGAACAGGCACTAGAGTCCTTCTGTCTGTTGCACGGCACCCCAGCAGTTGTCGGGTACCAGGAGGACTCGTGCTCTGACAGTGAGAGTGAGGAGAGTTCTCACTCCGCTAGTCAGGAGCACGGGGACTCCGATGAGTCTGACGACGATGGGGACTGGGACGGCCTCTCCGAGGCTCAACAACAGGAGTGGGACCGCCTACAAGAACATGCGGAAGCCAAATTCCAAAAGTTCTGTGCACAGTCCGAGAAGGTCTCGCTGTCACTCGGAAGAGTGCACTTCGGGATGTTCCGGACTGGCACAGAACAGAAGGCTTGTGACCCCTTTCCCACTCCCCCCTACTTGCTGCCTGACATCCCTGTTTCTGCACCTGTCTCTGCACAGCATGATGCACCTCTCGAGGTGTCACAGCACTCACCACAGTCCACGGCTGCGGTGGTGCTCGCCTGTTGCAGAGAGTACCATTCCGGTCAGACACAGCAGACACCGCACGGGTCAGCTCTTGTGGATCATGCTCCGCAGGACCGAGCAGACTCGTCGGTGGTGTCTGCTAGACTGTTTGCAGCACAGTGTGAGTCACTATCCTCGCCCGTCCACCACACGCACACCGTCCCTGCACTCACAGAGACTTGTTCTCTGTTTGCAGGAATGACGGTGGTGCAGGGTGACAGTGAGGACAGTGACATGTACACGGCACCGGCACCCACCGAGCACTCTTCCCCACACCACACTCACAGTGCATCTTTGTTGAGGGAGGGGTCACGGAGCAGTGCGGTGCCCCCGCCTGCTTCCCCCCTGTCTGCTCCAGGGAAATCCCTGGAGCAGGTTCACTGGGAGCGGGTGTGGGAGGAGGACTACAGGTCCCCTACCGTTTGCCACGGTAACCTTTTGCCATCAAAGAGTTCACTAGGAGCTAGGGGTGTAGCCCCTCTGGTGACGCCCCCGCCACCTGGCCCTCCTGACTTGTTGCTGTCTGATGCAGGCTCTGCCGTGTCAGTGTCCCCACCAGCCAGTGAGCACCGGGTGCACACTGGGGGCATTGACACGGCCCCAAACTTTAACTCAATCAATCTTGGAGGTCGCCCTACAGAAGGGAGTCTCTCCCCCTCTCTCCTTCAGCAGTGTCCTCCTGTCCCCGCTCCGGTCCATGAGTCGCTTGACCTGACTAGTGACACGCACATGTCTGACACACAGGCACCACCTCCACCGCCACGGCGTGTCGGTAGAGGTGGTGTCTCTATCTTCCGGTGTGCATTCATGTCCTTTGCCTTGTTCACTTGCTTCCTGGCAAGTGCTTCGGCGGAGGCCCTCTCAGCCGCAGCACCTGTTCAGGGAGTGTGGTACGGATTGACATTGTGTCAACCGGGGGGGGAGATGGGAGGTGGGAAAAGCAGTACTGCAGTCAGCCAGTACAGTCAATCAGTCCAGTCAGTCCAGTCAGTTTGGTCTGGGGATGGTGGTTTATCCGATGGTGGCTTACCTGATGGTGGCACTGGTATCCCTCCTGATTGGTCTGCCACCCGGCAGTGTTCCTCTGGTGATGGTTCTGGGTTTTCCTCTGGTGATGGTTCTGGGTATTCCTCTGGTTCCGACTGGTATTGGCAGCATGACTCTGGTCAGCACCGCCACTATGGTTCTCCTCGTGGCTCCGACGGTTCCCCACCAGACAGCTCAGCCCAGATCTGTCTCCTTCAGGCGCTTGAGAAGCGGCGCCAGAGGTACAGAGCAGTATCAGCTCTGCTCCTGACAGCCTTCCTTGGCATAGTCCTGACATGTCTCTACCAGAGTGTCTATGAGGAGTTCCTCGTCGAGGCTCACTTTGAGGCTGGTCACCACCTGTCACCGATCTCCGCTGTCTGCAGCCCTGTGACTCAGACCCCGCTCTACGGCGCCATGCAGTATGTAGGCGACACAGCCCTGGAGATGTGTACCTGGTTTGGACTATTCTGTGCACCCCCTTCAGTCATCTTCTCCCAGGACCCCATGATACATCTGTACTCTATCACCGGCTCTGACACTGATGGCATTGTCTGTGACTCCGGTGCAACCGGCAATATCACCGGGTCCAGACACAGGATCACTGACCTTGATACCAGCAGGACCATATCCTTCAGTACAGTCATGACTGGACCCGCTTCACGGACTGATGGCACTGGCACACTGAGACTGATCGGCAGAGACATACTGACTGGTGACATTGATGAGTATAGCATTCCTGGCTGCCATTTCAAACACGGCGCCAAAACCCTCCTGTCAACTCGAGTTATGCTCCGGGAGGGTTTCTCATCACCTGACTTCATCAGTATGACATATACCCATCTTGACTCTGGCCGGATATACTCTATCATTGATGATGGCACAGACTATCTTTGGGCAGAGCCAGAGTCAGCAGATGTCAGCTTTCAGGCCTTCCAAGGCAATAAGAAGAGGCACAGATCAGGGGACCCATCCGACTGGATGTGGTCCAACAGTCAGTACAGTACCTGGGCTACTACTCATGGTTCTCCTACGGCTACGGCCAAGCTGGGGGAACCAGCCTTTGATGTCTCTATGTTCGGCGACTCTCTCCCAGTCGGAGAGGGCAACAATCACCCTGCTCTTCAGCACTATCACAGTCAGAACAGTATATTCTCCGTCCAGTTGACTGGTTATTACTTCTATGCTAATCCGCCATTCACTATATCTATTCTGGACCGCCTTTTCACTAAAGGCAATGCTGACTTTCCTCTGGACCCTCATAATACTGTATATTTCTGGATAGTTCCCTATATGCCATCCCACAGGATCTGGCATAAGACCTGTACTATGGAGGTATTACATATCTGGCCTACTGGTACTACGGGGTTATTCAGCTACCTTGAGCGACACACCTACACCTCCACACACCCTCTCACCCCAGCTGGTTCTGACGGTGGACCTGGTCGGGTCTTCATCGATGGCACACCCTTTCCCATCTGCATCCTCTACCGAGACCGCCACACCCCGATCAGGGTCAGTCCTCCCCTTGAGCTGCATGATGCTCTCGGGCATGCCTCGATGACCCGTATCCTCCGTCTCTATGACATGCCAGGGGTAGACTTGGGCAGACCACAGTGTTCCAGAGCAGCTCTTGCTTCACTTACCACCTGCTCTCAGTGGTGTGCAGTCTGTGCTACGACGGGCCTCAAACAGAAATCAGCCCCGAGCAGAGACCGCCTCCGTACCAGTCAGCAACAGCCAGCCCGGAAATGGGCCTCAGACATGACAGGCCCCATCTCACCCTATGGCTACAATGGGCACAGATACCGTATCCACTTCATTGACATCTCCACCAGATACCTATTTGTGTTCACCGTTGCCTCTAAGGCAGACTACTATGTGTGTCTCCTGAGATTCATTGCCTATACCAGATCCCTCTCCTACGGCATTGATGAGCTATTCCTGTCCACCTCTACAGTCTCAGACACTGAGATGGTGCTGAGGACTGATTGTGCACCTGAGATGGCAGATGCCAAATGCCGGGCAGCTTACCAGCAGCATGGCATTATCCACCAGACCTCTTCTCCCACAGTCCATACGGACAATCCTTATGCGGAGAATGTCACTGGCATCCTGTCCCGTATGATCCGATCCATCCTCACAGCTTCTGGACTCGACCTCAGCTACTGGCCGCTTGCGGCTAAGCATGGTGCCTTGTTGTGGTCCATTACACCACACAAGGAAGTGGTGACTACCCCTATCCACACTATGACAGGTCATCACTTTCAGTACCGTCGTCTCCGTGCATTTGGTGCACACTGCTATGTAGTTATGGACAGTCAGCAGAGGAACAGCAGACAGCCAGGCATCTCATCAAAACTTCAGAACAGATCATGGGCAGGCCGCATGGTTGGTATCTCTATGGGCTCTAATGCCTACAAGATCCTAGACACCTCCGACGGCACAGTACATCTTGTGGGCAAGCCACACTGGATACCTACCTATGAGCACCTGGGCAGATCCATGTCAGCATTCCCAGACACTATGGCAGCTGACAGAGAGGCTGATGCTACCTTTATCAGGCCATCTCCCTTCTCAGAGACACTCGACTGTACCTATGCCCAGATCATTGAGATCAGCTCATACTACTGCACTTCCGACCGACAGTCTTACGGCTGTGTGCTTCTCTCTGTTCCGTCGAGGGACAATACCTGGACTGACGTGGTTCACTATGTCAAGTCCACACCCGACGGTACACACTACAGACACCTGCTGGTGTATGTCGCACACTATAGGAAGACCGTCTCGGTCAATGAGCACTATCCGATCTGGACAGCTGTCAGAGCCCGAGAGAGCCGCAGACATCCATCATATGGCGCTATCATCATCTCTACCGACAGAGGCAGCAGCACACCTTATGGTGTAATATTTGAGCCTACTCCAGAGTCTACCTATGGTTGGCATATGGACCTTCCTGCTACCCTCGTCAGCTTTCCGTCCACTCATGCCGCCGCCTTCCTTCCCTTCTCCGATGATCCCAGCAGAGATGTCCGCCCCGAGTACATTCCACAGCAGTACACCTCAGCTGACAGCTTCATCAGGTCAGGACCCAGAGAGTTGGTGGTGCACATGTTCAATATTTCTGCACCCCAGCTCAAACCAGTCCACGGTGTCAAGCAGGCACTTTCCACCCCAGAAGCAGTTCAGTGGCAGGAGGCTATGGATGCCGAAGTGGCTGGTCTGGCCGCCGACAATAAAATGGTCCCGGGACACCTTCCCTCGGGTACCAAAGGCCTGACCACTCTCTTTGTGTTCTCCAGACCCTTCAAACCAGACCCCTCAGCACCATCCGGCACACGGCAGATCTTCAAAACCAGACTGTGTGCCAATGGTAAGCAGACATACGGCTACCTTCCGTGGGAGACCACCTGTACCACACCTCAGCTTTATGCCTTCAGACTGGCCTTCATCTTCGGCAGCATCTTCAGTCTGAAGATGAGTCACTTCGATGCCTCCCAGGCCTTTATGAATGCTAAGCTGGATGTTCCAGTATGGGTATCATTTCCGGCTGGTTACACCTATCAGGGGTTCGGTGGTGCTTTACTGCACTATGCACTGTATGGCCTTAAGGTGGCTGGTGCTTCCTGGCAGAGACTGGTTAAGGTATTCATGCTCAGCTTTATGTTCGGCGAGGTGACATTCAGGCAGTCCTCTCATGATGACTGCATATATTTCATCTACACTGATTTGGTTAAGGCCATGTGTGTTGTCTATGTGGATGACTTCATTCTGGTCGCCAGTACAGAGCTTGAGGATGCCTTCTGGGCAGCTTTCAGAGCCAGGTTTCTGGCTAAGCATCTCGGAGAGGTCACATCGGTTCTCCAGATGCGGGTCAGGCAGGATCAGGCTGGTATCTACCTTTGCCAGTCCAGACAGATCAAGGACTTAATGGCCAACAACAACATCACAGCTCATTCCTTCAGAACACCTATGGACCCGAAGCTCATCATCAAGAAACCAGCAGATCCAGACCTATCCCTTGTCCCCAGTTACAGATCCATCCTCGGCTCACTGCTATGGCTGGCCCGTGGCTCACGACCTGACTGCTACTATCCCGTAATTTATCTGGCTCAGTTTGTATCATGCCCTTCTGAGGAGTCTATGAAGGCTCTGATCAGAATTGCGCAGTACATGGACAGCACGGCTCATTACTCTCTGGCATTTTACTACCCCGAGACTCCGGTCAAGGTCATCACCATGTTCTGTTATTCAGATGCTGACCTGGCTAGGGACTTAGAGAATGATGCCCGGTCTTATTCTGGCTCCGTGATATTCCTGGCTGGTATGATACTGCAGTGGCATTCAGGGAGGCAGACCATCACTGAGGTCTCCTCCACAGGGTCAGAGTATGTTGCAGCCAGTACAGCAGCACAGCGGTTGGTATCACTGATGTTCATGCTCACTGAGATATTTGGTTCTATTACTCACCGTATTGATTCCCAGCAGCCCCTTGATTCCGATCTTGACCATGCTATTCAGTACCTTGACAGAGCAGCCACAGATATTCACTTTGACATGCCTTCCCTTCAGACTACCTCAGTGCTCAGGCGTCTGCTTGACAAACAAAACAAGCCAGCAGACGGTCTGACCTCAGTCCGCCCAAACTCTCCTACAATTCCTGATGAACTCAGTACAGATGAAATCACCCCCCTCAAATTCCAGAACAACAGGAACAGAGAATATATCAGTACAGCCTCAGCTCAGCCCCGCCTGGAGTTACCTATTCCTCTACTGCTGGATAATGATGCA
>LGRX02015199.1:9574-21756 GCA_001247695.2 Cymbomonas tetramitiformis
AACACGGGGAGCATGGGAGCCTGCTAACATGGTGAGCATGACAACACGGGGAGAATAATGAGCATGACGACACCGGGAGCATGGGGAGCATGACAGCACGGGGAGCACGGGGAGCATGACAACACGGGGATTACGGGGAGCATGACCACATGGTGAGCATAACAACACGGGGAGCACGGAGCATGATAGCACGCTGAGCACCGGGAAAATGACCACATGGTGAGCATGACAAGACGAGGAGCATGAGCTGCACGGTGAGCACGGGGAGCATAAGCTGCATGGAGAGTATCGTGAGCATGGCAGCACACAGAGCATAGGGCTAAAGGGGCACCACTGGTGTAGAATACGCACTATGCCGATAGCAGGTGGCCAATACCACCCGGACGCAGGTCGAAACCAAGGCGCACAACACGGGTAACGACACGAACTCAAGTACGAGCTGGTGAAGAAGTACGAAGGTGAAGATGACGGTCTCCATGGTGCTGGTAGAAAAAATCCTGCAAAATCGCACTCGCCCGGCTTCCTAATAGGAAAATGCAAATACCGAAACCACATCTTACCGAAAACAAGACCATCCCTATAAACTAGCATCAACGCCCCCTACGATGTGGCAGGGCATGTGCCATGCCACACAAACCGTCGTGCCACACAAATTAGTCACCATACCTTATGGTTAGTATACCATGGAAAGCCTTCACAACTTGTCATCATCCTAAAAGACTAAAATCTATTCCTAAACTACCGAAACCACATCTTTCCGAAAATATAGAACCTCCCCACAAACTTGCTTAGTACTGCCTCTTCCGTGCCATGCCACACAAACCGTCGTGCCACACAAATTAGTCACCCGTACCTTATGGTTGGTATGCCATGGAAAGCCTCCACAACTTCTCATCATACTAAAAGACAAACATTAATCGCTAGAATACCGAAACCACATCTTTCCGAAAATATAGAACCTCCCCACAAACTTGCATTAGTACTGCCTCTTCCGTGCCATGCCACACAAAACATCGTGCCGCACTTTTGGAATACTCATATCGGGGCGATCATGAAGGAAAGTTTCGCACCTTGAATATACAATATGCGCGTGAGTCTAATCGTGTAGCTCCTCGAGGATAGTCGCCATTCTGCAAAATCCCGTTACATTTTTACTATCCATTTCCACAACGACCACGAAAAACAAGAAAGGTGAACCCCTTTAAAACGCCTTAAAGATAACGCGTTGTGAAAGATAGCATATATCGAAGACCTTAGTTAACGAAGAACTTAGATCGCGAAGTACTCGAAAGCGTTATCCGATCGACGTAAACGACAGTAGTGTGATGGATATCACCTCGTAGTCTGCCATCAGGCGACAAGAATCCCAAGAAACCGCCATTAACACAAATACGGAGGAAACCAAATCCCTACGAAATCGAAGGTGACATACTACTATGCCACAATCCTAAGATGTCCGCGCGACGAGAGTAAGAAGAAACACTATCTCATCGATGATATCTGTGATATTCTCTATCTTGAAAAGTCGCTCGCTCCCAATCAATATTCCATAGCATAACAATGTTGTGAAAAGCAGTATTCCAAAAAAGTCTCACGAGAGAGGCAATAATAGCTGCGCAAAACCCACCACATCTTGATCTCCGCGACATGCAGTGTCAGGCGCACCTTCAAACACCACAGGATCTGCTTCCACCTTTTTGCGCGTAAAATGTGTCGCTCGCTCGTAAGAGGTTGTGATATCAATAGATTACTATTGCGGCTATTGCTGCAACTCCTTTCGCTTCCAGCCGCCGAAACTTTTTATTCGGTTGCTGCAACTTCAGCCCCGCGCTGGAGAGATTCGCACTCGATTGATAGAGACTTGCAAATTTGCTTTTTATTTTAAATTTGTTTTTCATGAGAAAAACGCAGCATAATTCGAATGCACGCCTTCACAGTGCCAAACCGATCGACTGTCCGAGTGCGTCCTCCATATGACGTGGAACTGACGTCAGCGTTGTTCCTGTCCTCCGCGGTCTTCGAACCTGTCCTCGGTGCCTTGACATGTATGTCGCACCCGTTCCCCCGTCCTAAGCGTCCCGTCATAAGCGCTCGACGGTCGCGACAGCTTGATGGGGAGACCACTTTTACCCCCCCACAAGGGGGGGAGTGGATCCTCCTTTTATCACCCCTCGCCCTGAGGTGCCACGTCCGCTAGCTTCCCGAGTTTCTGCCCGATAATAAAAACACCCTGTATTCTTATTATCTCATCTTAGACTTACAGTGTTCCTTCGTGACCACCGCTGGTCAGCTTTGTTCTTAGGTAGACTGATATATATATGTATATATATTTTTTTCACCGTCTTCATCAGGTTATGGGTCACACCACTGTTCAGTGGTGGCTCGCGGAGCTTCGCCTTTTTCTTTGATCCCGCGGCATTCGCGGTATACCGTAGCGCAGCGCTACGCACATCTGATTGAACGGCATTCGTTCTCTACATCTGACTTCCATTGGGGCTACTGCGTCTCGTTGGATTTATATATATTTGGGGCTACAACCGTTCCTGCATTACGTGCGGCAACGCACGTCCACTACAACCTCGCGAAACCAGCAGGGTTTGGCTTTGGCGGCGACATTGCACGCGTCAAGCCACGTGTTTTTGAATTCACCGCATGCTTGAGTTCTACGACAACCTTGAAGCAGCATTTGCTTCCGTATTTTTTTCTTTCTCTTTCTATCGACGCGCATTTGCTAACGCGTCCGCATATTACTATAGCCTTTGAACTTTCTGGACGGCAGCGCCTCTCCTACCGGTGAATTGGCTTACCGCACGATTTTTTTGACGCGACCACCGTTTTCCTCGTCAAAATCCACCCCAGATTGACTTTTTCATCGCTCATTTTGGTCAATTCTACGAAGAGTTACGTTTTCACCACGAACCCAAACCCTCTGCCTTACGGATTTTGCAGCCAGAGTTGTATGGCTTCTTTGCACCAGCGGGCGCGCATGGCCGCAGTTCGAGCTACACTGCATCTACTTCGGCAGCAACGATTTACCCCTGTTTTTGCTCTGGTGGTGTCTGGTGGTGCTTGGGCGCCAGACACCAAGCTCTACCTTCACGATTCCGGCGTCGGCAGCGACACCTTTGACGCCACCGATTTGGTGCACCCAAAATACAAAACGCATCTTTGAAACTCGGAAGTTTCAAAGATGCTTGCCGGTCGCGTGCAGCAGTAAAAGGCAAGGCAAAGGGTTTAGGATGTGGAAGAAGTAGGAATAGTTTTCAGAAGCACTAGAATACTTTTAATATGCTTCTGAAAACTATTCCTACTGCCGCTAAATCTTAAACCCTTTGCCTTTCCCTTTCCCTTCATTAACAGACGTAAAGTGTCTCTGGACGTAAAGTGTCTCACTGGAAACACGAGTGTGTGTCAAGCGCTATCCCATACAGACGTAATGTGTCTCAGTATGACAGATTTTACGGAAAATCGAATTTATCGCGGCATTAAAAATGCTGGAAATGCCGGATTAAATCGCGGAGCTCTGTAATTCAGAAAACCGACGAGCAGGCCAGATTCAGGATCGCGAGCTGTCGCGACCGTCGAGCGCTTAGGACGGGATGCTTAGGACGGGAGAACGGGTGCGACATCGTATATGTTGTACAGTATCTCCAAAACTGTAAACTCTGAACTGAATTCACTCTCTCTCTCGACTCTGCCACTCTCGCATCTCGTGTGGTATTTCACATTTCATGACATGATGACAGTTAATGAGAAGTTTAAACCAAGAAATGGAAACCGTGGTTTAAACCAAGGTGTCATCACTGCGTTTCGCGGACACGATGGAAAGAATTTTCGATCGGACGCTTCGGTTCGGTTTTTTGATCGTGAGACCCGAAATTTCGTGGTTGAGACTGGGGATGTGGTCGACACTGATGACACACCGATGACGCTGTAAGCAATATTTGAGCAATATATCGCGAGTTGTGATGACGTGGCAGAGTCGAGAAATATTGGTGCAAAGCATATTTCATGACGTGGCTCTCACATGATCCCTTCGATTAATCTCGGGCTGATGTGTCACAAATATATCATGAAGAGGAGCTAATTAGCCCCAATATCACCTGAGGGAGCGTCAGCGAATTAGCACCTCTTCATACTATATATTATATCCCAAGCGAAGGAGTATATCCCAAGCGAAGGGGAATAAACTCCTAATGCTAAACGCTAATGTTTACTCCCCTTGGTTGTATCATATTGGCCACTCGTCCGTTTAGGCCTTAGGCATGAACCGTCTTACCCATCTTCCGGTGCCTATTTTATTTAGGACGCTCTGTTTAGCCGCAGTAGCCACAATAGCCACAGGAGCCTCAAGCCTGAACACTTCGATTATGAAGATCCATAACTGCGCTAGATTCTAGTAGATGGGGAAAACTCTTGGATTGAGGTGAAAATATGGCACGCGCGCCGTTGTACCTTAGAGGCCTACAAAAGAGAACAGCGTAATCTTTTGTCCGAATTGCCACGTACCTTGGTTTGGAACAAAGTGTGCAGATTAGTATGCTGCTACGCATGGGTTCCTCCTTCGACGCGTATCTCAACCAGTGTGACAACCGCAAGTAGTCTCGCGTGACACGAGCGATGCAGCGTGATTCAGTGGTCTATGGGGCACTCCCAGCAACATCGCTCGGGTTTACAACTGGCATCATATTCACAGTCAACACCTTCATATCTGGCGCGGAGAAGACGTGTACAGAATGGAGTGATATGGTACCCTTTTATGCTAACGCCGCCGTTCTACTCGTTTTCGGTTTTGGATGTTTTGTGGCCGGCGCCATCTTGCGAAACGCGGCTTCTCCATTTGCCATCGTGCTTGCAGCCCACATTTTCGCCGTTGCTGGGTTGGGATGCAATTCGCTGGCGATTTTACTCTGTATGCGCCACCTTTTCGTTGGAGCGTCTGCGTTTGTGGGTTTCGGCGCAGGCTTGATATATATGACAGGGATAAGCATAACGCTATCTTGGTATCAACACAAGTCTAGGCTTGCAGTCGCTCTTTACAGCGCAGTCAATGGAGTTTCTACGTTAGTTCTTCAGAACGTGAACACGTGGCTCAGTCTCACATATGGCCTCATTTCCACCTTCGCTGTGCTCAGCATTCTCGTCACTGTTGGTGGCATCCTTTGCTGTGCTATCGCAGAATTTGGGCCAGCACATCAGAACAACACTTCCCAGCTGCAAGGAAAATCCGCGCTCGAAATTCTCAACAACGCTCTTCTTTGGCTGTACATGAGCGTCTGCTTGCTGGTGTGGGCGCCAGGTTGGGGCGTGATATCCAGCCTTAACGTAGTTCTCGGAGAACTCTTCGCAGTTCAAGAGTCGCATGCGAGCAAGATTGCGCTCGTTCCTCTCGTCTTCCTTCTTCTCGGTCGAATCGGAGTCGGATACATCGATTCTTCCGTTCGTTGCTCCACTATTTTTTGTTGTTTCGCCTTCACTGAGTGCGTTGCGTGCGGAAGCTTTTATCTCCCTCTTGGACCATATGTCTCACTCGCCATGTTATGTGTTTTAACGTTCACGTTTGGAGCCACTTCAAGCTCGTTTGCTCCGTACGCCGTGGATTTGTTCGGTACCGAATCGCGCAGCTTGGTGATAGGGTTCACGCTGATATCCTATGGGGCGTCCGCCATGTATGGCACACTTCTCTTTGGATACCTGGGATTCACGCAACAATTCTTTTACGTTCTAAGCGCGTCGTCTTTTGTCGCACTTATGGGAAATTGTGCTTTGATATTCTCTCACCGATCTGATGACTGTGAAGACTTGTGCGCGACATCCACAGAGATACAGCTCAGCAACCGAATTGACGCCCAGGGGCACAACGTTGCGGCACGCGGATATGTGCGCGTGGGAAGAGACGTTTGATAGCGCCGCGTCGTTCGTACCCATGTGCTTGGATACGGTTGAGCTGCCAGTCTGTTATATTCCGTGTTATGTACATATGGCAGTACGAAGCAACGGAGACTTCGACCTGGTAAGGAGCAAGATGTCGCGGGCTTTGACATACGTCGCATAGACTACATCGATTGGTTTAGTGTCGCATACGTGGCATAGAGCCCTTAACCCCTACTCTCTTTATTAATTACAATTTAGTATCAAGGCCCAATATCGATTGTGAGAATATTCCGATTTATTGACAAATCTGTATCGGTTGATATGAGTGTTTGCAAATCGGAATTACTCGTATAGATCGATGGCAAGAATGAACCTATCGGTATCGATCAATTTCACACATTGATATATCGAACGATATGTTCTGCGGGATGTGACACCCCGAGTGTGTCACAATCCTATGTCGCTGTACTAGTACTCTGTACAGTACGGGTGTCACAGGTTTAGGGTTTCCGGCTTAAGCCGAGCTTTGGTTAATATAACTTACTTCTCATGTTATCTTAAGTGTAAGCATTCTGACTGTTTTCCTCAATATATAGTTAACACTATATATCTAACAGGTTATGGTGCACCAGGCACCTTCCACTACTTTTGATCACATGAGTGGCTAAGCCACTCCGCTTGGTGGGGTGTTGGGGGCCCAATCTGATGTCGTGATGTTTCGCAGTTGCGGTTGAGAGCAAGGTGCGGGCGGATTATTTTTTGGACTCGCTGTAGCGTGTGCCTACCTGGGATTATTTGTATTGTCCGCGTTGGGTTCCATTCGACTGAAACTTGAGCAATTTTTGTCGTGGACTCCTTGGCCAACGCGTATCAGATCTTTGCAATTTCACAGTTACGGCTTCCTTATCCATCCGTTCCGGGACTGCATCCTACGCTCTCGACTTATCGCTTTTACGTACTCTCCGACATCGTCCCTTTACCCCGACGCTACCACCTCCAAGATTTTCATCAGGAGTGTTTCTTCCCACGTTACGCCTCCCTTGGGGGCTCACAATCGAATTCGCCTAGACACAATTTTTTCACGTGACGTCGGGTCTCGTTACAGACCGACGCCCAATTCGCCCGGAGTTGCTCTCACCGCTCCGGACCGGACTCGCGCTACTGCGGTTTTGAATTCATCTTGGGACATCGACATCATCAAGAGGATTTCTCGCGACGCCTTGGGCTCCAAGGACGTCACCTATCATGGGAGTGAGTACAACCGCAACACTCAGTGGACTTCTATCGTGAAGTCCCTGCAGCACGCGTTCGAACAGAAGGACCCCAACAACACCGCTCTTTTTTATCTGGCTGATGCGACCAAGGAGGTGAACGCCATCTACAATGGTATTCTCTTTTCCACTTTGACATCTTTGACATCGCCAAATTCGACAGCACGACGTTGGGTTGAAGCCTCGGGACGGGCTACCTTCGCCACGGGATGGCAAGCGCGCTATCCTCGAGGTCACCAAGAGATTGATTCCTCGTGTAGTTCGGCCTCTTGGACACTACGAGGAGCTTTGTTCTATTTTCTTCGACTCCAAGAAGGACCCCGACCCGTTGATTCAGGATTTTGACGCCTGTTTAACTGCGATTGGGAATGGAGCTTCTGGGCCTCTGGACGACATGATGGCCAAGAAGCAACTTCTGGCCTCCCTCGACACCGGCTTCTACGACAAGGTCATCACACCGCTTCGTTTGGACGTTGAGTTGGCCAAGGTCGAGCTCGAGGACATCTTCGCGCACATCCTTGAGGTTTGGGAACAAGCGAACGCCGGCCGCATCAAGCAGCACGTCCCATGTACTCTGGCCTACCGTCCGACGTTGACGTCAAGGCCCTCATCAAGGACTTTCAATTCCACATCGACCGCCGCCAACAAAGTCCTTGCCTCGCTCTCCGACGAGAATTCGAACGACGAGTCGACTACGCGCTAGCCGGCTCCGCCTACGGGCAAGCCCACGGGCAAGCCAGGTGTGCACTTCCCCCCTTCATCCTGGCGTGACCGTCAGAACCGTCGAGGAGATGGGAAGTTTCACGGACGTCAACGGCAACACCGCTTTGCCGCCTCGCCCCTCGCCAAGGGCGGCAATTGGCAACAACAACATGGACGCCGCGACATCAAACATTTCGGCATGCACTCCGTGTCCTCGTCCGCGTCGTCTCCAAAGCATTTGTACCGGAGTGTGTCCGTTGCCCTCCGGGATTTTGGCATGACTCCGCCAATTGTCCCACCGCCGACATCGAGTGCGACGAGTGCGTGATTGAGCACGCCGACGACGCCGATGGACGCGTGTCCGCCTCCCAGACCGCCTTCGACGCTGAGGACGACACGGCCTTTGCTCCACTGTGTGCCCAACATGATCACCCCTTAGTTCGGCGGGACGAGGAGCCTTTCACATTCTCCGAGAAGATTGACGTGGGCGTTCGGGCACAGTACGCAGGATTGACGCCCTCCCAGCCCTGGCATGTGGCACGCGTGGGTGGTACGTTTATGCATAATTTGACGATTTTTCGAAAAAATGACATTTAGAAGTGTTAGAAGGTTGGAGAAGTTTGGAGAAGGTTTGGACAAACTCAAAAATGTAAAATTTTGACATTTCGGGTTTTGGAGTAGCCGTGCGGGGCCATTTCGTTTACTGCAAATACCGGGGAATCAAGTTGTGCACATGGAATGCTCGCGCGACACATTAATAAGTTTATAAAAGGCCATTACAAGGTTTGGGAAGGTACAACATGCTAATAGAAGGCAGTAAAAGGTTGCATATCAAATATTTTAGGGTTTTAGGGTTGCTGGCGGGGTGGTGTGGGTGAAATATTAGCTGTGAGAGGGGGTTCGGCGTATGCGGGGTTCGCTATAAAGTGCACAATTTCGGGAAATGATGATATTACACGGTTTGATACTTTTAGAGAAGTTTGGAGAAGGTTTGGACAAACTCAAAAATGTAAAATTTTGACGTTTAGGGTTTTGGAGTAGTCGTGCGGGGCCATTTTGGTCACTGCAAACAGCAGGAAATCGTGTTTTGCACTTGGCATGCATGCGCGGCAAATGAATGTGTCGCTACGAGGCCAATGGCAAGTTTGTGAAGGTGCACCATGCTAGTAGAAGGCATTAGAAAGTTGCATAGCCCATATTTTATTGTTATCGGGTTGCGGGGCCGTGTGGGAGAGATACTAGCTGTGAGAGCGGAGGTTTTATTATGTATGGGCTATGGGGCGGGGCGCTATAAAGTGCATGATTCCGGGAAATGATATTATATGACTTAATATTTTTGGAGAACATTGGAGAAGGTTCGTAGAAACAAAACCGATGCAATATTTTGATATTTTAGGTTTTTGAGTAGCCGCGCGGGGCCAATTTGTTCACTGCAAATATCAGGGTGCCATGTTATGCACACGGGAGATGTTTTTGAAAAGAGCAATTCACTATGCAAGTGCATTTCCATGTTCATATTTCCACGTTCATATACAACCTAATGTATGGATACTTGCAAGTGGCATTATGGTATACGGCTATTATTATCGTATGCAAAATTACGTACTGTGCAAGATGCTGCAACGGAAATATAGTGTATGCTTATGCGTATGCGCGAGATGCTGTAGTGAGCACAATGTGTGCGCTTGTGCGTATGCTTATGGTGGGATGCTTTGAATATGGCTTTGGGCGCACACTCGGCCGGGCACTGCCGAGAGTGCGCCCACCTCGAGGCGGTCAGGGATTCAACCTGAGCTGACCGGTGGCGAACCGGTCAGGCTGCCGCCCCTATCACCTGAGACGTGCCGTGCGAGATGCTGCAACGGAAATACAATGTATGCTTATGCGTATGTGCGAGATGTTGTAGTGAGCACAATGTGTGTCCTTGTGCGTATGCTTATGGTGGGATGCTTTGAATATGGCTTTGGGCGCACACTCGGCTGGGCACTGCCGAGAGTGCGCCCAACTCGAGGCGGTCAGGGATTCAACCTGAGCTGACCGGTGGCGAACCGGTCAGGCTGCCGCCCCTATCACCTGAGACGTGCTGTGCGAGATGCTGCAACGGAAATACAATGTATGCTTATGCGTATGTGCGAGATGTTGTAGTGAGCACAATGTGTGTCCTTGTGCGTATGCTTATGGTGGGATGCTTTGAATATGGCTTTGGGCGCACACTCGGCTGGGCACTGCCGAGAGTGCGCCCAACTCGAGGCGGTCAGGGATTCAACCTGAGCTGACCGGTGGCGAACCGGTCAGGCTGCCGCCCCTATCACCTGAGACGTGCTGTGCGAGATGCTGCGGTGAGCACAAATTGTGTGCTAATGTATGTGCTTATGCATATCTGTATATCTATGCGGTGCGATGCTTTATACATATTCAACTATAAGGAGCGCTCACCTTTAGTTGTGGGTCAAGAGTAGCTTTGGGTGCTGAGATCTCAGAAGCCTGAGATACAGGGGTCGCCGACGGCGCCAGTTGCAGTGAACTCTGCATCACAAAGGGCATACACGCAGTTGTGAGTGTTGCGAGGCATAGAACTAGAAATGCGTTGATATATTATATTTGGAATCTAGCAATTATGAGTTGCTGACCTTTTTAGGGACTACAGAAGCTGGCTCTTGGGTCGACTGTGGCGTAGTTCCACATGTTGCGGCATATGAACCCTGCAACACACGATGCTGAAATTCTTTTGGCTAAGCCACATGTGAACGCAAGTAGTGTTAAGGTTAAGGTTTACTCACTTTTGTGGCGTCTGCAGCTTCGAAAATGAGTCTTTCGGGCGGGTTAACAAATGATTCTCGGAGGTCGGTCAGGTCGGTCAATACAGTTTATCGCCAAAAGAAATTAAAATAAAAATTCTGCCGAAATGTAACGCTTTGTGCCCCCCTGCCCTGAGAACCACCTCCATGGCACGTCTTACATTTGATCGCCGGTGCAATAGTTTTGGGGACCGCACAATCGGGGACCACACATTTCTCTACAACCTTTTCTTGCTTCCTCGAAATAGCTTTCTTGACAGCCTTTGTTCCACGGTTGATCCCCATGTTTCTTGGGCAAGGCGTGCTACTTACTCTTAGGTTTCAGGAGCATAAAGTCCATTAAGTAAAGTCCGTCCAGAGAACTCCAAAGCGCCACATGTTCGTGCACATAGAAATATCCCACGAAAACATATTTGGGCGTGGAACGCTAACAGATTTGGAGTCCGTCGATAAAACTTGATCGAACTCCAAAGCGCCACATCACGATGCACATAACATTATGTCCCGGATATGAATTTTGATGTGGAACGCTGACAGATTTGGAGTCCGTCGATAAAACTCGATCGAACTCCAAAGCGCCACATCACGATGCACATAACATTATGTCCCGGATATAAAATTTTGATGTGGAGCGCTGACAGATTTGGAGTCCGTCGATAAAACTCGATCGAACTCCAAAGCGCCACATCACGATGCACATAACATTATGTCGCGGATATAAAATTCTGATGTGGAGCGCTGACAGATTTGGAGTCCGTCGATAAAACTCGATCGAACTCCAAAGCGCCACATCACGATGCACATAACATTATGTCGCGGATATAAAATTCTGATGTGGAGCGCTGACAGATTTGGAGTCCGTCGATAAAACTCGATCGAACTCCAAAGCGCCACATCACGATGCACATAACATTATGTCCCGGATATAAAATTT
The DNA here is from genome assembly GCA_001247695.2 of Cymbomonas tetramitiformis. Classification (NCBI taxonomy): domain Eukaryota; kingdom Viridiplantae; phylum Chlorophyta; class Pyramimonadophyceae; order Pyramimonadales; family Pyramimonadaceae; genus Cymbomonas; species Cymbomonas tetramitiformis. Next base: position 21,154 of record LGRX02015199.1, read on the forward strand.
TGATGTGGAGCGCTGACAGATTTGGAGTCCGTCGATAAAACTCGATCGAACTCCAAAGCGCCACATCACGATGCACATAACATTATGTCCCGGATATAAAATTTTGATGTGGAGCGCTGACAGATTTGGAGTCCGTCGATAAAACTCGATCGAACTCCAAAGCGCCACATCACGATGCACATAACATTATGTCCCGGATATGAATTTTGATGTGGAGCGCTGACAGATTTGGAGTCCGTCGATAAAACTCGATCGAACTCCAAAGCGCCATATCACGATGCACATAACATTATGTACCGGATATAAAATTTGATGTGGAAACGTTCACTGCTGAACGGGAAGTGAAGGTGTCCACTGTAGGCATTTTTGCAGAATACTGTAAAAGTTCAAACTCACCGCTAGAGTCGTCACGCTTCACATTTCACCGTCCAGCAGTGTGCAGCAGCGTGCGGTGGCCTCGCTAGCGGGTTGCATGTTATGATATTTCTCATTCTTGCTCGCTGCAATATGTCACAGGTTTGTAGTGCATGTTTTTATATGTATATGTATTATTTTGTGTGTGCTTAGCGCGCTCTTCCTTGGCATGCGCGGAACTTTGACTTG
>LGRX02015202.1:0-14417 GCA_001247695.2 Cymbomonas tetramitiformis
CCTACATCTTGTGCGCCCCCTGGTTGCCATCTGGTGGTGGCTGGTGGTGCCGCCGCACCCCCCCCACCTTGCCCTAACGTTGGTTTTGCCTTGGGGTTGGAGAATTGCGCGCTGTCTCGCCGCATTTTTCACACTCGCCCCCCTTGCAACGGCACACTTGCTCTGGTGGTGCCCGGCCGTTTATTTTGGCTTTGGCATCGCACAGGCATTGGTTGAACGTTGGCTACTTGGCGCTCGACACCTTTCACCATCGGGAATGACGCCGCCACCGCCTAGAACCTGCCCAAACCCTAGATTGAGACCCTCAATTGGCACATCACGAGTTAGCTAGTAACTAGGAAGCATTACATTTCTCCTAGCCGCCTGCCCGGGAGTACCGGCTGGCCCTGCAGTGCACCTCCCACCTTCGGGGTGAGGTGGTGTCATGGGAACACTGACTTTCACCCCCCCATAAGGGGGGAGGTCTGTGGTGCCCTGTGTCACCCCTCGCCTGCTCGGATGTCACTTGCAGTGCCTGCTGTTTGCTCCGCTCGTGTGTCACGGTCCGTCCGCCAGCTTAAACTCGATTCTCCATCCCCACCAGGCATCAGATCCGTGACCTGCTGATGTTTTTGACCGACATGGTGGCCGACACGTCTCATTAGTGCCGAGCCGCCTCTTGCTTCCATAGTTAGTGGAATGCTCCCTGCTTTGCAGACAATTATGTATGAGGGGAACAGACTCCAGTAGATCGTTCCGAAGGCCTTGCCTTACTCATCGACGTAAATGTATTATAATAAAATCAATTATCTTTCAGTTTAATCCGACTTTAGCCGAACCGAGAAACCCTATCTCACTGCTTCACATTTTATAGTGCAAGCATATATATTATATATTATCTGCTTTCACATCACTAAACTTTTTCCACTTGCTGACCTAAGACAGGAAATGAATGAGGAATTATACTTACACGCTCTCCCGGAAGCTAGCATGTACCGACCATCAAGTTCAAAAACGAATACCATTGCTGTGACCGCTAAACCCGAAGTGGACCATGCCACGGGAACAATTAAATATCCCGAACTCCAATATGTCCAAAAGAAAGAGTTTTGGAAACTTTTGGCTTGGCACCGCCTTTCCAACAAAGCAGTCCCATGCTCCCTTGCGGAGTACTCGAATAGGGCACACGATATTCATGAAGCACTCAATGCATGTACGTTTGAATCGGGAGATCCTAAAAACTGCAACGCAATCAGAAGATGCCTCTTAGATATTTTGGTGGATGACGGAAACCTGGACAAAAACGGTTGTGAACTTTTCTCCAACCCACTAAATGCCCACCCTAGAATTCACTCGAAAAGATGCATACCCACCACAAGAATGAAAAAAGCCCTCAGGCCCTTCTGTCATCATGGAAAAATTGGCTTTGATGGTCTCGCTTGGGATGCCTACGTGAACCCGACAACAGGCATTGGCAGAATCGTTTATGGAAATCCCCCCTTCGATGGGAAAGATAAGGGCAAATCTTCGGCGGTTATGACTACCTTGGAAATGGGACATAAAGCGGCCAACACCGTCTCTGGATTTTCAGGAACATGGATCCTTCCACTTTCTCCCAAAAACCAAAAAAGATGGTTCGATAAAGGCTTTAAACTTGTTTTCAGATTCCCGCATAACACTATCCCATTTATCCCACATGGCTATTGGACGGGTGATGACCCTTACGTTCTTCCCGGTGGTGGATGCTATAAGGATGACTTTTCGGATGTTGTTATCATAGCTATAGACAGTGCACCCAGTGATACCCAACCAGCCTTTGACTGGAGACCCACACAGAGAAAGATTGCCAGATGGTTCCTTAACGTTCTTCCCAAGTCCAGAGTCACGAAGAAGAGGTTAGAATACACAGGAGTCATCCCTGATATTTGGAATGAAGTTCTGAACGAAAGCGACAAGGTACTTCCCTCTTCGCTTTGTCCATGGCCCACTCAAGACCCTCCTTATCATCAGAATGATATTGAGCCCTATTATGGTGGTCACCATATGGTGGTCACCACGACACGACAATCACCAATGCAAATTCCAAGCCCTTCATAAGCACCGTGAAATGGCCCAAAGTTCTTACACTCATGGGATACTTCCCTCCTCTTTTTGGTACTGTTCTCAACACGATAGGTGTTCCACGTGGTAAGATTAAACCACTCCTCAAAAAACTTTCAAGAATTTGTAGGCAACCCACCAAAAACATGCGAGACGTGTTTCTGTTAAACACCACCACCACCTTAAACACTGACCCACGTACAGTTGACATCCCGAGCAATGAAACCATGACGGAAACAGAAGCCGTGCAACAGTCAAACGAATTTCTTCAAACCCTCTTGCAATAATTTTCAGAAGTCTTGCAATATAAGATGATTTGGGAGCTGCGGGGAGTGTAAAATACGACCTGGCAAAGACCCCAAGGGGGAGGGGCCGCCCCCCTCCCCTCCCCCCCCCTCACCCCCTCTCCCCCCCGCCCACCACAAGCCACACCTCAACGTCTCAAACCCCCTTAATTCTTCGACTTCCTCCCACCGCTCAAATTCAGCCACCCCTCCACTCACCCGGCCATGGCTGCTTCTGATAGAACAGGTGAAAATAGGTATATATTTGTGTGAATATATATATAACTATTTCACTGCAACAGGAACTCAGAAGGCAGTGATGGGGAAACCGGTGATAACAAAACTGATAGAAGGATTACGGGAGTGAGCTTTCTAGCAGGTGAGTGTCATACGGTGACACACGACCAGTGACACACGCAGCAAGGGGTGATACTAGGAGAAGCTGGACCCCCATACAGTGGGGGGGGATTTCAGCTTCCCCGTGACAAAAGAAAAAAAGAAAAAAAGAAAAAAAAGAAAAAATGTGACTCTTCCTACTGGAAGCGTGATATTTGAAGGTGCACAGCTGTTACGCCTGCCCCTAGTCACATGCACAATCAAGGCGGCTTCTTACTGTTTTTTAGAGCCTTCTCCTTCTCCGACCTGCTGTGTGAAATCAACATCTTGGCAGCCCATTCCACCGCGATGCTACTGATTTTCTTGAGGAGGGCCTCCGCTTCCTTCTTGTTGAAGCCGAGGTGTTGCGTGAGAGCCCTTGCGTTGTGTTCATATACCGACCCCGTGGTTCCGAAAACCATCGGGTGAAAGAACACTTTATAGCCTTTGGATCTGAGCAGCTCCATAAGGGGCTCATACTTGTTGAGTTTATCGTGAAGGGACACATACCAGCGAGTGTCCCACGTGAAGGCCACCTCTATGAGGTGGATTTCTCCCACATCCTCCCTGTGGGTGTTTTCCGGCTTGCCTGGGGGGGCGTCCCTGACGTCCTCTGCACCCTTGATCATGACAATATCCACAAAGTGTGGTATGTCGTCTGGGGGGTCCTTCGCCCCCGGGTGGTCCCTTCCGTCCCTACGGCACTGACCCCTTTTGAGTACGAAGTCCGGTATCGGGCGGGTACATTTGTTAGTCCCGTCGAGCCCAGCGTGGTGCGCGATCCAGATCGGACTGGCGCCCGTTCGTCCCTTCCTGATCGCTTCGTAAAGGGTCCTTGCCACTTCGTTGTGCCTGGCTGTGGCCATGTTCATGCTGGTCTCGTCTTTGCATCCAGCCAGCCTGTGTGCCGGAGTGTCCCTCCTCCCGCAGAGGGCGCAGTCCGGGACCGGATATTTGTTCGGCCATATGAGGTGCTTTCTGGCAGTCGTCATGAGGACCCCAAACCGGCATCTTAGAATCAGGGACCTGAGCGTCGGTGGAGTAATCTTCCAGAAGTGATTGGATATTCCTGGTATCGACTTGTCCTGGAGAATTTCCCGCGGGGGCTCCTCCAATCTTCTTCCCATGTGTGTCTCGACTGCGGCAGCGTCTGCGTGGTTTGTGGCGGCCCTGTCTCCGTTTCCCCGGTGCATGGCCTCCCGGTCCCTGTTTCTCTTTCTTCTTCTCTCTGGGGCCGCCTCCTGGTAGGCGTCTATCGCTTGTTGTGGAACGTCCGTCAGGTTCTGGAGTTCCGACTCTCCCAGGTCCATCTCCATCATCGAGCGGCACAGACCGTCAATTGGGTCCTCACGTTCTGCCTCCTCGATCGCTTGCATCATCTCTCTGTCTGGCGAGTTCATGGCCCCCCTCTCGTCCATGTCCAGAGGCGGCCCCCGCGTCTCATCGAATTCCCAGAGTAGGTCCCACTCGTCCTGAGTGGTCACTTGATCCCGCGGGTGTACCTGTTCCTGGTCGCCCGGCTCCCGTCGCTCCGGCGGGTCGTCCTGGCTCCGGGGAGCGTGCTGGAGTTCCTCCAGGAGCATCGGCTCCTGGAGATTCTCCCCTGGTGTCCCCATTTCCACGTTCTGTCGGCCCCGGTCGGGGCCTTGGGCTGGCCCTGGGGCGCCGGTCGTGGGGTTCTCCGTCATAGAGCCCTCTACTGAGAGAGCTCCCTCCCGATTTCCCCTGCCGGGTGTTCCCCATTCTTCCCACGGGCTGCTCGGGGGCTGTAGCCATTTTCTCACTGACCTGTGCTGTGTCGCTTTTAGTGCAATCCTTTCTGCCACATACCTTTCTACCGCCCCCTCCCCTTGCAGGGGCCTCATCGATTCACCATCTCGGGCATTGGCCACGAGCGTGTACATGGTCCTGTTGTCCCATGGGTCAATTTGGGTGGTGCCCTCCTGGTTTTCTGCTGCCTGTTTGGCCGCCTCATCTGCCTTGTCGTTGCCCTTCACCCCCGTGTGGCTTTTGACCTTCCTGAGTGAGACCTTCGTTCCCTGGCTGTTATGCTGTTCGACCAGGGAGAGTATATCCTCAAGCAAATCCCTGTGTCTATGGCCCTCCATCGTGTGGGGTCTGGACAACATGTTGAGTATTTGGTACATACTGCAGAGGCTGTCCGTGCAGATTGCTATCTCGCCCGGTGTTGTGCATTCTCTGGCCCTGAGTGCCGCGTGGATCGCCAGGAGTTCCGCCCTGTTGATGGTGAGGTGTCCACCCGTCGACCACGTGCCCCTCCAAGTTCTGGGGTTTTCATCCCCTCTGGGGTCCCAGTAGGCCGCTCCCACTCTATGTAACCCCCCTTCTTCCTCTGGGTCCAGTCGCGATCCATCCGTATAGAGGAACGAGGTTGCATCCCAGGCTTTGTTGATTTTCTCTAGGGTTCTGGAACGTCCGGTTTTGTGCTTAATGGGACACGTGGGGAACCTCTCCCTTACTTCCGTGTGTCCCCTGTCCCTGTCTTGTCTGCTGAAGAGCATGGGAGTGCGCTCCATTGCCTTTAGCCATCTGGCCCTCGAGTCCTCTTTGATCTTGTCCAAAGGCCATGCCGTGTTCGCCGCATGGTACTCCGTGATCGTGACCTCGGCGAGTCCCCTGTCGCGCCATGTTTGCCTCATGGCCCTCGCCGCCTCCGGGGTGCGGTCTTCCTTGGGGACCTCACCCCCTTCGTTCCCCCATCCCTGTCTGCGCGACATGCTCGGTATTTCCCATTTTCTCATCGGGTGAGGGTCGAAGATCATGTCGTATTGACTAGCGTTCTCCATCGCATTTTTAACCGCCGCCATGTCTGACACTGCATCCGAGGTGTGGACCCTCGGGTTGGCCGGCCTGAGGTTCCGAATCGTGTGGTACTTACGGACCGTGCAGTACGTGCTGCGCTGCAGGGCCTTCCCGACTAGTTCCGCTGCCCCTTCTGGGTCCGGGCAGAATTTTTGCCATCCCTCTGCGTTGGCAACAACTAGGATCCTAACTCCCCAGTTGCTGTAGTCCTTCTTCGTGACGCCTGATACTGTGGTGCCTCCCCAGTGGTCTGGGGGAAGGAACGTAAAGCTTTTTCTTGGGATCACCCCAAATTCATGTATCCTAGTATCTCCATACCTCCTGCAGTATGCCTTGGCTGGCGTTCTCGTCCAGGCCGGGTAAATTCCTACCCCCAGTACCGGGGTTTTCGCCATGGTGGACATCAGGGCCTCCTGAAGCGCTTTGTCTAGGTATGCCGCTGTGTACTCCGGATTGAACTCGAAGGCGCCCAGTTCTCCCCATTGGGTGTCCCATGCAGACCCTTTGGATCCGAAAATCTTGTCCCTGTCGAACTTGGAGCAGTATGTCGCCGTGTGGCTGTGTACGTTGAGCGGCGACGCGAATATCTTCGCCTGGATCCCGAAGGCCTCCTGGAGCGCTTGCATAATTTCTGGAGGGAGCGTCCAGTGATTTTGCAGTGCAGTTTTCTTGACTTCCTCCTCCTCCTCGCAGGAATATCTTTTGAGCAGGAGGACTACTTCTGTGGCGAATCCGTGGACTGTGCCCAGCTGTGGCTCCCGCTCCTCGAAGGACCGCCGTCGCTCTTCCCCCGCCCTTGTATGGGTCTGATCTGCGCTGTCCGTGCCCGCCGCGGCCACATATCTGTCGTAGAGCCTATCGAGTACCTCTTCTTTGAGGGCGCCTACCATCTTGCCCCGCTCGTCGTGCGCGAACACGTGGTGCCTGCCTGTCTCTGTCGTGAGCGTGCACTTGCCCGAGGGTGCTGCGTCCCAGTCTGGGTTAAAGGGTTCAGTGTCTATGTTGAGCTTGGTGACCCCCGGCCAGTAGTGGGCATGCCTCGTGGGAGCTCCTGACAGCGGTTCTCTTTCTGTGGGTCTCCGAGCCTGCTGTGCTTCCCGCTCCTTGTTGTGGAACGTGTCGGTCTCTCGTTCGGCCCGGCTCGGGTTCATTCCCGCAATTCCTCCTGTCAGCAGTGTGTCCTCTTCGACCCATGCCTCCCCTTGTGGGCGAATTGGCCCAAGCAGGTATTCCCTGCTTCCCCAGTGCGTCCTAACCGCTAGGATTGTGGTGCTCTCGGACGCCTCAACGGCTTGGGGTTCCTCCTCCGTTTCTTCGAGCACTTCCGGATCATTGGCAACCGTCGGGCCAGCGCCTACCGAGAGCTCCATGGTGTCGATCCTCCACCACCTGTTCCTGCTCCGGCAGTCATTAACAGGGGGGTGCGTTGCCCATGCGACCTGTTCACTACTTACGAGGTGCGTGGTCATCAGCCTAACCGCGTCTCTCGGGAATCCGATTTTGGCCGCATGCTGGAACAACTCCCCCGTCCTGACATCTCCTTTGGACAATTGAGCGAGGACCCATGTCCTCAGCATCATGATCTGCGCCGCGGTCCCCTTCCATTTCGTGCCTCTGCCGTCTTCGAGGCTAACCTTTGTGACCCGGTGGGGGCTTGTTTCCCTCTGGGGCGTCTGCGCAGGCGGATTCGGCCTGGGTCTGATCTCCTCGCTCTCCACTGTGGCCTGGGGGCTTTGTATGATCTGCCTGGTCCTTTTCTCACCGACCTTCGGGAGCTCCCGGGCGTGCCTGGGGGTTTCTGGCACCGTGTTTGCCTGGGTCTGCCTGGTCGGGCTCCTCCTGACTTGCATTGGCCCCGCGCCGGCCTCTTCCTGGATTTCGTCATCCACCTCCTCGAAGGAGATTGGGTCATGAGTCTCTCCCTCCCCGTGGAACACGTGGTGGCGCTCCCGTTGTTCCAATTCTCCTATGCGCGCCATGATTGGGCCTCTCATGGCTTTCCTGTATCCCTTGGAGGTCGTAGCTTCTCCGCCCACCGGGGGCCCATGCAGCCCGATCCAGGACTCCCACTTCTCTCCTGTGGTGGACCTATTCCATTCCTGCCACTTGTCAATCATGTAGCACACCCAGACGCCGCATTGGTATCCGTCCCTTTGGTGTGCGACCCCCATGTTGGAGACCGTTACGTTGACCGGCGGCCATCCCGGCGGTCCTGCCCACTGTCTCAGCGCAGTCAATAGGCGCGTGTCTTCCCCCCCCCATTGGGTCGTAGAGGTAGATTGAAACACTGGTGTCCTCATTTTTTCCGAATAGGAGCACATTCCAGTGGCTGCCGTCGCAAGTCAGGACAAAGGAAAATCCCTCGTCCCGGACCGTTTCCATCGTGTTGCGCATCTGCGCCTCGTATTGTTCCGACTGCTCGAACTCGGTTCCGTTGAGGGCATCCGCGAGTTTCGTCTCGTGCATCGACACTGTGGCCAAGCCCGTCGTGCAGAGGCTGTGGGTTTCCACTTGTATGGAGCTAAGCCACGCCTCCCTGCCTCTGGTGTCCGAGAAGACCCCTTCCGTCCTGTGCCTGGGGGTGCCCTCCCTCCGGGGCTCATTTCCTCTTCTTCCTCCCCCCTTCAGGAGGCTGTCCGCATGGGACCCCTCAGAGCGGTTTCTCCTCATCGCCCTCCTGCTGTCCATCGCCTCCTTCTCGGTGAGTCTTGCTCCAGCTCTGGCTGCGTGTCGCAGGTCTGAGAGGGATTTTTCCGCCTTGGGTCTCACGCCTACGGAGTCCATTATCATGACTCTACCCCCCGGGTCCTCAAGCAGGGTGGGTCTGACTCCAATATCGTGGCATTTAAAGGCGTCTTCGTGGTCTTCTTCGTCCTTGGCGCAATAACCTGTCGCCATTTGTTTTAAGGCGTTTTTGGCTTGCATGGAGGTCGTGGGGGGGCCTCTTCTTCCTGCGTGCCACAGCGATCGCGGGCCCCATTTGGATTGAGTGGGGTGGAAGCCCTCTTCCCAAGTGGTTAGTTCTTCCCCTTCGGTCGCCTGGGGTTCTGCCAGCCTTTGGAACCCTAGAGCGTTGTGTGCCTCTTTGGACGGCATAAACTGGGGTTTGAGGGTGAGGTTCTTCGGGTTGTCCCAGAATCGCGCGTCGTTGGGCTTGTCAGCGCGCGCTTCGCATATATATGGGTACAGCATGAGCATGAAGGTTCGCATGCGCCCTTGAAACCTGGCGGGGACTTTTGTTTTTGCTTCTCTGAGGCTGCACGCACGGGTGCCCCCTTCGCCACATAAAACCCCTCCTCCACGAAAGGGAGCAGAGGCAGCAGCGTGGTCAGACTAAGCGGAATTTCCTCCTGGTCATTGACTGAGTAGATCTTCACGCTCTCCTCACCCGTGTCCTGGTCAACGACCGTTCTGTGTCTGCCTTCGAGCGCACTCGGGAAGGGCTTCCGAACCGCGTTCGCAAGTTTGGAGATAACCCCGTGCTGGGTGTTAATCAGGTCCGCCAGTAGCGGTCCAGATCCTGTGAGCAAGACTTGGTGCTCACGTAGCTCCGCAAGTTGCCGGGCTGTGCAGCACCTGTCGAGTTCCCCAGTTCTGACCGTACCGTCCACCTGTCCCTGTCTGCGGTTGTAATGATACCTGACTAGCCCCCTCGTGGTGGCACTAAGTTGAGAGGTCTGCTTGACATGAAAGGCCTCACTTTCACTGAACACCTCTCTCGGCCTTTCTCGAAGGTCTTCCCTGGTGGCGGTGGCCATCTGCAGGGCGCTCGCCACACTTTGTGCGTACGTGGCCAGCAGTGGTGTGTGCCCAAGCCCGTAGGAGGTTTTCGGGAGTGCCGTGTAGCAATTAGCGGTGCCTCTTGGCAGTCCATTAAGGAGCTTGTATGCCCCGCCGATAATCGCGTCTAGGTCCTCGATTTCCTTGGTAGAAAAAATCCCTAAGGGAAGGGCATATCTAAGCTGTCCTATAATTGCCGAGCGGAGGACCTCCTCTTGCTGTCCGCTCGTCAGAGGGGAGTGGAGGAGCGCCTGTATCCTTTCCCTTGCCTGCAGAAAGGAGGCTTGCTTTTGGACCGTCCAGTCCCCCGAGAGGGCTACTTGTATCCCAAGGTACTTGTATGGGTCATCCGGGTGGAGGTACGGGAATCCATGCTTGCCTACCCTGGGGGTGCGCATGGTGACATCCTCGTACGTCTCCTCAGGGATCGGAGACCCTTTTTCGTCCGTTCCCGTGATTCCGCATTTGGTCTTGTTGATTCGAAGTCCACTCCAGTTGGAGTAGAGCTCCAGCTTCCTGACTTGCACTGCCAGTTGCGTTGCCGACTCCGCGATCAGGGCGAGATCGTCCACATATGCCGCCGAGGAAGTGCGAATTGGTTTGTCCGAATCCGTGAGGCGGTGCAGATACCCCTTGTTGCCCGCCTTGAGCCAGCGTAGTAGGGGTTCCAAATAGAGAATAAAGAGAAGGGGGCTCAGCGAGTCTCCCTGCACTAGTCCCCTTTTGACCATGAGGGGCTCCGAGCTGTGGTGCTCTATCTTTGAGGCCATCCTAAAAGGTGACCTGTGTGCCTCCCCCCCGTAGAGGTCTGCCACCACTCTGACCGCGTCCTCCGGGATCCCCAGGTACTTCATGGTGTGCTGGAGTCTGTCATGCTCCACCGTCCCGTAGGCGTTCTCGAAGTCCACGTAGAGAACATGCAGTTGGCTGTGGGACAGTTTGCTGTCCTCGATAACATGCTGCAGTCGAAGGAGCTGGTTGATCGTGCTTCTGTGTTTCCTAGAACCCATCTGCTCTTGGCTGTGGATACTGTTTACCTCGCAGAACGTGGATAGAACATCCGTGACCATTGCCGTATAAAGCTTGAGAATTGTGCGGAGAAGCCCTATGGGCCTGTAGTTGGAGAACACAGAGGTGTCCCCTTTCTTATGTAGGTAGACAAAGGTGCCCAACTTCCAAGTGCCTGGGGTTATCCCCGCTTTCCACATCGCCCTCATGAGCGAGAAAAGAAATTCGTGGAATTCCTCCGGCATAGCCTTGAGGATTTCATTTGGTACCGCATCCGGGCCGGCTGCCTTCCCGTTGGGGAGCCGTTTGACAATTTGTCTGTAGAGTTCAATAGTGAGCCTGCTCCCAAGCTCCGTCTTCCTCGGTCTTTGCCCCGGTTTCATGCTATCCGGGGCTTCCGCCGCCAGCCATGGCATCTCTTCGTCCAGTTGGTCTGTCCTGGGGTGTTCGAAGCAATATGGGTCCGAGTGGGCCATGTGCCCCGAAAAGGCCTCCGCGGTGGCCACCGCCCCGACTGCCATTTTGTTGTTTCTGTCCCATATCCCCAAGGTTCTTCCTTTCGGAAGTGCGTCGCGGTCTCTGAAGACGAACCTGTGGGCTGACTTTTTCATGCGATAGTAGTTACTACGGAATTTCTGGACAAATGTCTCCCAGGTTTCGGCTTTGTGGTCTTTGATAACGGACTTGGCTTCCTGCCTGAACCTGCGCATCTCAGACTCCGCCCACCAGTGGGGGTCTTCCGGCTCCGCACACGTGCGTGTCAGGTCTGCCCTTCGCCGTGTCCCGTGGCTCCGCCATGGCTTCCTCTAGCAGTGCCGCGCTGGGGGTTTCCCCTGTTGCCCTCTCTATCGCAAGCATCTCCTGTAGGACCGCCGCTGCCTTCAGCGCTTTATCACGCTTCCTGAATTTAGCTTTTGGTAGTCTGACCCCTGTGTTGGGGTCCCTGGTGACCTTGGGCTTGCACTTGACGGTTTCGAGGGGGATCTCCACGGCCCGCATGGCTTGCTGAAGGACCCCATCAACTGCCTTCCCGGCCTCATCAATTCTTTCCCTGGCGTCCGGGCTTCCCCTTTCCGCCGCGTCGACCGCGTTTTCGATCACTGTCTTGAATTCATTTTCCCTGAGACTCGGTTGGAGCGCCGAATCTATTGCCGCCTTCATTGAGCGTTGCAAGGCTTTGGAGATCGGGAATTGATATTTCGTGATCGGGTCGGGTTTCGCCTGCTCTTCCACTATCGGTGTGGTCGTGTGAAGCTTCCACAGCGGCACCGCCGCCACTGCCGCTTGGTGGTCGCTGCAGTGCCTGTGTGCCCTGGTGTCGATCGGGTGCCGTTCGTCAGCGATCCGCTGAAGCTCTTCTGACGCTAACCACCCATCGATTTTGTGGTCCCCAAACGTGGGTCCTTGCGGGCAGCTGATCTCTGCAAGGCCCGCCCGGTCGGACATCCCTCTCCATGCACGGTGTTCTATCCCGTCTTGCTCTCTGGGGATCTCCGCGACGTTGAAGTCTCCCCCCACCACCATGTGCTCCCCCTTCCTGGAAGCCACTGCGGCCTCTCGGGCTATGTAATCACGGATACACGTCCTGACCACCTCTTCTTCCGGGTGGGGAGGGTTGTAGACACCGAGCACGTGCACCTTTACGCCGCTTGGCAGCGTGATAACTACGTGCTGTAGATACCCTTTCGCGCATCTGGGGACTTCACGGTTAGCGCGCACGTCCGTCCTGTCGTAGGGGCGTCTGAGGGCTAGGACCACCCCCCCTCTGTATGAAGTACCATCCGCCCCCCTCCGCTGGATTCCATGGCACGGCGCTGAGTGCCAGGCGCTGTAACCCAGCCCTTGGAGTTTTTTTGGTCCCATGGGGCCCGCCGCCTTTGTTTCTGTGAGAACCAGCACGTCCGGCTGGTGCTCCTCGCAACTCCTGGCGAGGTCATAGTACGCGTGGTCGCTTCCTCTGATATTCCAGGTCATCAGGGACAGCCTGCCTTCCTCCCCCACATCTGGTGGGGGTGTTTGATTCTCTTTATCGCTGTGGTGATTTGGTTCATTTTTAGATTCTCGTGCACTATTGCCCCAGCTGCCAAGTACGGTCTTTGCGCCTGCCCTATGCTGTCTCTTCTGCTGAGCTGGCGCCTGTCCTCTTCCCGTCACTTGTTGTAGTGGCCTGAGCACTGCCCTTTTGCCGGGTACTCTACTGCTCCCGCTCCGGGTGCCGGCCTGGCCTTCCGCGTGTTCCTCCTGCTTGGTGGCAATTTGCATGACGATTCTGTGTTGTTTTGCCACCCTATTGTTTGTCGTTTTCCCAGTGCCCCCGGCGGCTCTGTGCGCCGCCCTTGGCCAGGTTGACTTCTCTGGGGATTTCGTCCAGTCGCACCATGCTGCCGCCATCACCGCGACCCAGACCCCACACTGAAAGTCATCGTACTGGGTACGGAGTTTGGTGCACGTGATTTCGGTAGGGACCCCCTGCCTTGTCCTTCTCTCTGCCCACTTTCGGGTGGCGTCCAGCAGCTCCTCATGCCCCCTCGCTCCCTCCCGTGGGTTGGGTCCGTAGGAGTCAAAGAGGTGCACGTGGGTGCCCCCCTCTTCCCCGGCCTGTTGGTCAAAGAAGAGGGCCCTCCAGTGCTCTCCGTCACACAGCGGCTGGTACGCGAACCTCCCGTTCGCGAGCAGGCCATCGATTCCATCCCTGGCCAGAAGTTTGGAGAGGAATTTGTGCTGGTTCATCTCCTCCGGCGGAGCCGGGTCAATTGTGTGAAGGTACCGGCTGAGTTGCACATCTGATATACGTCCCTCCACCGTGTAGAGGCCCCCCTCCTCTTGGGGGTTCGCGCCCCGTGTCTGGTTCCTTGGGGGGGGGGCGCTTTTCACCCCCCCCACCGCTAAGGGGGGGGGTGGAGGGTTGATCTTCCCCTCCTCTGCGAGACTTCCTGTTCTTGTCCCTATCTTCGAGCTCTTTCCTGACTTTCCGCAGCATGCCGACCGGAACAAAAACACAGTTGCTGTTCCTCCCCGCAAAATTCCTGCGGAGGGAGGTCCTCCCTGCAGCGCTATTGACATAGAAGAGGCTTCCCCCGTCCATCGCCTCTCTCCAATACCATTTCCCCCTCTTGTGCATCCAGGGTGTGTTCTTCCTTTGATTCCTCCAAACCCAGACTTCTGGGCCTTGGTGTGAGTACACAATCCCCCCTGAGGCAGAGTCGTTTAGTTGCGTTCGTGTTATTAAGATTCTAATCCCGCGGTGGGTAATAGCCAAGATTCCCATCGTTACGAGGCATGCGGAAATAGGTAGTGTGTGCTGCTGGTCCATTACGAGTTTAAAGTGTCCCGGGAGCATGAGACTCGGTGACAAGAAGTGCAGCATTTTGCCAAATTTTTCGAACTCTCCTTCCCTTGGGTGGTCACCCTCTGTTATCAGATCGGGGGTGTGATTACAGGCTGTTAATACAAATAAGCAATAGGTTTCATTGTTCTGCAGGTATTTATCATATGTCCTACTGCCACTGCGCCTCCCTGGCCAGCGCGTGCCGGGAGGCGTCATCTTGTGCCCCCTCCAGGCTGTGCCTCCACAAGGTGTGCTCGCCTGCCTGCATTCTGCATCTCCGTCTGCCCTCGTCCGGTGCCTGGTCTCGGCCCATCGTCTCGCATCAAATTCTGTGTGCCTGTGGAGGGGTTGCATTATACTGGTCAGATCACCATCCTGGCAAGATGGCCAAGCATTCAGAACTGGCAAGGGAGCACTGACCTGGGCCCTGAGCTCGTCGAGGCGCTTTAGTGCCGCCCTGCCGTCAGGGTTGTCAAACTCCTGTGGAATTGCGGGGCCTGTCTCAGGCCTCCCATACTGCCGAGGGTCCTTGCCCAGGGCCTCCACCAGGGGCCTCGGCTGGGCAGTGGGCTGGGCAGTCGGCTGTTGCTGGAGCTGTGTGCCCCACTGTGGGTACAGCCCCTGCGCCGGGTGCGAATATTGGGCCTGTGGCGGCCCCAATGGCACCTGGTGTGGCAGCTGCAGCGGGGCGGCCGGAGGGGGCTGCAGCTGCTGGGGCTGTTGCTGTTGGCCCAGGTAGC
>LGRX02015203.1:0-21088 GCA_001247695.2 Cymbomonas tetramitiformis
TGTGCATCTGAATGTGTGAAGGGCTGCATGGGGAGTTAGGAGCATTTTTCAAAAGTAGATTTGGACAACCGAGCCGCCCGTGGCGGGCATTTTGGTGCGTGGGGGTAGGGGTGGCGCCAGCAGCGCCTAGATGCAAATTGTCGGGGAACTGATCTGATACAGGGTCAGAGACAGGTGGAGCTGTGCATATGAATGTGTGGGGGGCTGCATAAGGAGTTAGGATCATTTTTCAAAAGTAGATTTGGGCAACCGAGCCGCCCGTGGCGGGCATTTTGGTGCGTGGGGGTAGGGGTGGCGTCAGCCACGCGTACATACAATTGTCGGGGAACTGAATAGGGTTTGAACACAGCAGGATCTGATGTAGGTTCGGAGACATGTGGAGCTGTGCATATGAATGTGTGGGGGGGCTGCATGGGGAGTTAGGAGCATTTTTCAAAAGTAGATTTGGACAACCGAGCCGCCCGTGGCGGGCACTTTGGTGCGTGGGGGTAGTAGGGGTGGCGCCAGCAGCGCCTAGATGCAAATTGTCGGGGAAGTGATCTGATACAGGGTCGAAGACAGGTGGAGCTGTGCATCTGAATGTGTGGGGGGCAGCATGGGGAGTTAGGAGCATTTTTTATTGTAAGCATTCAGGTGATCAATAATCATATTTTGATGTCGGGTATCCACAGTGTGTCTTTGATAGGGAGATAGGCAAATGGCAGCATGTGAGTGAGACTGTGTGGTTATGTGTTTGTCTCAGGTACTACGGTATGGAAGATGCGACATTACAAACAGAGTTAATGGGATTCGTGAATACAGACATGTTCGGGCATTCAGAGTTCCGACCGCCACAAAAGGAGATCTGTACATCTGCCTTAGCACAACATGACCTTTTAGCGGTGCTAGCCACTGGATCTGGGAAAAGTTTGTGCTACCAGTTGCCTGCGATTTTATCACGAGGGGTGACAATAGTTGTTCAGCCGTTACTAGCCCTGATGGAGGATCAAGTGCGTAGTTTACTAGAAAAGGAAGTGCCAACCGTTATGTTCACGGGCGGTTGCTCGAGTAATGAGAAGAGGGCGATTTTACATGCTTTGAAGGAGCAAACGATTAGAATTTTGTATGTCACACCGGAGTCATTGATGACGGACACGGAGTTGCGGGCGGTATTAAGTGCTCTACATGGGTCGGGCCACTTGGCTAGATTTGTTATTGATGAGGCTCATTGTATCAGTCAATGGGGGCATGATTTTCGCCCAGAGTATGGCCGCCTGGGAGAGCTTCGAGATACATATGGAGGTGTTCCCTTCAGTGCGTTCACCGGCACGGCGTCAAAAAAGACGACAAAAGATATCATTAAAACGTTGAGACTAGACCGGGTTGACAAGTTCATGGGCTCTAGTCGGAGAACGAACTTGAATATTTCAATCATTGAAAAGAAAGAAGGGATGGTCATCGTGAACGAGGGCGAGGCAGCGGTATCGGAATCGTGGGCACAAGTTCGTAGTTTCATCATCGAACAAAATGAAAGAGATGGGACGGGAACATCGGGTATAGTGTAATGTAACACAAAGGAGCAATGTGAGAAATTAGCAACTTGGCTCATGACACAACAAATTCTAGCTGGATATTTTCATGGGGATCTGCAAGATTTCGAGCGGTCCGAAGTGTACATGAGGTGGATGCAAGGGGCGACCAAGGTAGTGGTGGCGACAACGGCTTTCGGGATGGGAATTGATAAAGCGGATGTGCGGTGGATTGTGCATCACTCAATGGCGCATTCACTTGATGGGTACGTTCAAGAGATCGGACGAGCGGGTAGAGATGGAAATGACAGCACATGTTTGTTGCTATACTCGGCACAAGATTTTAACAAGCTTGTTGCGTCCCTTACTAACGCACAAACACAAGATGTGGGTCATGAGCGCTTGAAAATCATGAAGGAATATCGTGACGAGAAAAAGATGTGCCGCCACAAGAAGATAGCAATGTATTTTGGAGATGTGAACATCGGAAAGGCGAATTGCAATAGAAAGTGCGACATTTGCAGGGTAAGGGAACATACGACTTCAAAGAAAAGGAGAACGACAGAGCCGGTAGTACCGACCACGGCGCGTAGCCGAAGTCAGAAGGCTAGAAAAAGTTTGTAACTCGTTGAAGTGAACATTATCAATAGCTATATGATTTTATATATCGACATGTCGGGTGAAATCGATATACGTGTCAACATATTAGCGCAACATCGCGGTTGATTCCGAAAGTGGGAGTGTTTGACTCCACTAGGGACCGGGAGGCGAGATACTTCATATGCCTAGAGATGAAATTTAAGGTAACCACGTGCATACTCGACATGGGGGTGAAAATCTAGTTTGGAATGATGGTTAGATGATCGAAAATAGAGCATTCATTGAAAAGTTATGCACTTTGTAAGATTTACAGTTTTGCTGTCTGCCAGAGTTTACTGTAAAAATCCTGTTTCCAGTGTTTGTGAAGAGCCTGATGACTTTTTGACCCTGCTCCAAGCAGAACTTCTGCTTGTCTAACCACATTCTCGGAACTGTGAAGTTTTTGAAGCATTCGGAGAACCTTTTTTTTGGCCTCACGCGAAAAGTACCAGAGCCTCCGGTGTAATACAGAAAAATAAAAAATCCTTAAAAAAGTGAAAAAATCGCGTCCGGAGGCTCGTGGTCTCAGCCAGAGTAGCGTAAGGGTTATTGACAGCACACTGTTCAATGGTCACAACGGCCTTGTTCACTGTTCACGACACTTGAACGACTTGAGCGTAACGTTGCGTGCTTATTTATAAATAATATTCTAAAAATTATATATACATTACACTGGGGCTTCAATTGATATAATATGCATACAGCATACGATGTGTCGTGTACAGCCTACGATATGGGCGTCAATATTTGCACTGTTAAAGGACTGAATTTCATCCGTCCTTGCAAGGATTTCTGGGAATTGCGGGAATGAAGACCTAATTTATATAGGGGGTACGTGAACGTACAGGTGGGGAAAAAATAAACCCCCCCCTGAGTATCCATCATCCGCATCATCATCATGTGAAGAGTGAGAGACCCGCGACAAACCGCGACAAATAGGCGAAGCCAAGAGAGCGAGGGGAGGAGGAGGGGTTGGTACCTGCAGGGGGAGCTCCGCGACCGTTCATTATTCTGCGATGACCTTAATTACATTATTAGCGCCGTGTGAAGTCTCTGGCGTTGCCATTTACATGTTTGCCTCAATATAGAAGAGAGGAGAGAGAGGGCTACCGCGGGAGGGCTCCACCCCCGGACCCTTCATTATTCATTGATGACACGGGTTAGATATAATTAAATTTAATTATTACCATAGCATGAAAGTCGCGATGTGTGTCGTGTCGTATCGTGTCATTGTCGTGTCGTGTCGTGTCGTGTCATGTCGTCACAGCATCACAACATCACAGCATCACAATATCAATTTATTCAGGATTTATGATATGCGTTGGGTTTCAGGTATACGAAAAATAAAAATAATTAATACGCACTGAAGGTGCATATGTGTAATTGTATTATATTCATAAATAATAGCGGACGGGTCAATATATCATATATAGGTAATGACGTGTCTCAGTGACACGTCATTTTGATTCTCAATCCTGCAATACCCGTACACGCGAGGCATGACCGCCTGCGCCTGCGCCTCGTCGTCGCGCGTTGCTGCTCCCATAAGAGCAGCGTGTCCACGAAGGACATAAATGGATCCGGTTGCTCGCTGCGGACCTCGTCTTACAGGCCTTTGTGTCGCTTGAGCCTCGTCAAACCAGGCGGGCTTGCCTGGGTTTACAAGGGCAGCCCCGACCGCGACCGTGCCATCAGCGGTCGTCGTCCTTTCAATTTTTCCTCCAACTAATTTTAACCTACGATATACGTTCCACCTACGTTGGAGGAAAAGTTATTAATAAATACGACATCACGCAATAACGTATAACGTAGGAGGAACGTATACGTTCCACCTACGTTATACGATTTCTTTTATTCATTATTATTATTTATTATATTATTATTATTATTATTATATTATTATTATTATTATATTATTATATCGTAGGTGAAAATTAGTTGGAGGAAAAATTATTAATAAATACGACATCACGCAATAACGTATAACGTAGGAGGAACGTCGTATAACGAAAATTAGTTGGAGGAAAAATTGAAAGGACGACGACCGCTGATGGCACGGTCGCGGTCGGGGCTGCCCTTGTAAACCCAGGCAAGCCCGCCTGGTTTGACGTGGCTTAAGCGACACAAAGGCCTTTAAGACGAGGTCCGCAGCGAGCAACCGGATCTATTTATGTCCTTCGTGGACACGCTGCTCTTATGGGAGCAGCAACGCGCGACGACGAGGCGCAGGCGCAGGCGGTCATGCCTCGCGTGTACGGGTATTGCAGGATTGAGAAATGACGTGTCACTGAGACACGTCATTACCTATATATGATATATTGACCCGTCCGCTATTATTTATGAATATAATACAATTACACATATGCACCTTCAGTGCGTATTAAATATTTTTATTTTTCGTATACCTGAAACCCAACGTATATCACAGAATTGATACAATATCGATTAAATCAGGATCCATGATATAAATACGACATCGCAATATCACGACAGCACGCAATATCAATTAACTCGGGATTATTGTATAAATGCGACATCACAATACCACGACATCATGCAATATCACAGCAGCAGCATCCCAATCTCAATTAATTCGGGATTTATGTAGTAAACAACAGTCGTTTATAGCCGATATGGGCCTCAATATTTGCACGGTTAACTCTATGACGTGCAACCCCCCAGCTGGGGGGGGTGACCCATTCCCCTCTGTTGTGCGTGCAGTGGGCGGCGCTGTGAGTTGTGGGATGCGGTGGTGTGCATCCCACACGTCGACCGAACATGGGTGGCGATCGGCGGCTACCGATATGGGGGATGAAGTTATGACGTCAGTGGGGAGCATGTGGGGACGATGTGGGGGGGTCGTGTTCGTGTTCAAATTTTAATTTTATTCATCAGTGATAATTTATTTTTGAATTTTCTGCTTCCGCTTCGCGTCGCGGGATCTTCCCGGCCGGCGCGGCGCCCCCGCTCAGGTCGTGCTTGCGCTCGCGGCTCGAGAGGGTCTGAAAAGTATTAGATTGGATTTACTACTGATACAGTGTCACAGTGTCACAGTGTCACCGCACCGCACCGCACCGTGTCACAGTGTCACAATGTCACAATGTCCCAGTAGTCCTGGGTCGATCTCAAATATAAAAGATCCTCCACTTCGGAGGCCATCTTTGACTTTCGAGGTTCTATCGTTATAAATCGTGTCACTTGTACAATAACCATCCGATCGTTCGTCGTTCCTCGCCTTCCGTCTTGTGCGTTCAAGCAATCGTCATCGTCGAGGCGGTATATCCGATACATCGATTGCAATAACGACGTGGCACGGTGTTCTGAACGTGAACGTGGGCAGTCCGATTTCTGAACATCGCGCGTGCCATGCAGAGCGTCGGGTGGCATTGCGGCATATGCAGAGTGCAGACGCGGTGGCAGCGTGGCACTGGAACACGAACAATTACACTGTGAATATTTATAATATTGAAGCTGTGTCCACACGGTAATATTTATATGAAACTAAACTTCTTACATATGTATATACATATATAAATTGAGGCTTCATGCAAAAATCCATGTATATATGAACAAGTTTCAATTTATAGATGTGTGAAATTTATATATGAGTGTCTTCAAAATTAGATATATCTTTCTACGCTCAGCCAATAGACTGTTGAGGATTTTGCATGAATTTCAGCTCGCACTGTTAAGGATTTTGCATGAATTGCAGATCGCACTGTCAAGGATTTTGCATGAATTTCAGATCGCACTGTTAAGGATTTTGCATGAATTCCAGATCGCACTGTTAAGGATTTTGCATGAATTTCAGTTCGCACTGCTAAGGATTTTTGCATGAGCACTGTTAAGCCTTGCATGAATTTTGCGTGACCACATTTGTTAGAAAGAGGGGGAATCTTCGATTTCATCTCCGATTTTTTCCCCAATACACGATTATATAAATCTGGGCACCTCGCGCGATCGAGCCTGCCCACCATCGTCTCAACCGGATTTACCGGTGAAAATTGTCCGTTCGACCTCATTCCGCGTTTCGTTGACTTTTAATCCGTTGCTCAATCCATCTTTGGAAGCAATTGCCTATAGGGGGTACGTGAACGTACAGGTGGGGAAAAATCAATCTCCAAAATTGATTGTGGTTGCGAGTAGGAGTTCTGACTTCTGTGGCATTCGCATTGCATGGCATAGCATGGCATGGCATGCGCCTTATGGCGTTGGCGTTCGAAGTCCAAGTCCGAAGTCGAACATCAACCGACCGCGCGCTGCTCCCGCTTCGCGTCGCGGAGGCTTCGCCCCCGCTCCGCTCGCGCTCGCGCGCTCCGATCGATTAACGGAGGAGGACAGAAGGGGAGGCGTCGTCTCTCGGAGACCCTCGAGCTAAGTATTACCGAACGATCGCAACGAATTGAACGTCATCGAATATTTTAAGTTCTGACCAATCAAATAACGATAATAATATAATTTATTACCTTGTTCTCGCCTAAATTTCAATATAAATCTCAATGGCACGTATTGAATTATAAAAGAAAAACGTGTATGAAACACTTTCAAGGCAATCCATAATTTCGTTTACAGTTATTACTACAAGATTTTAGACGACTTTTCTAATGTCGTAATTTTTGTGAATAATCACCCTTCGTCTCCTTTTATTTCTTAGACTTCGTCAACTGGGGGGGCTCCATCCCCCTACACTATCCCATTACTACAAGGCGTGAGGCCTCGACTGCTGTTTTTTTTAAGATATCGCCAAGTGGGGGGCTCCCCCACACCCCCCCCCTTACTACAAACTATTTTCAAGACTTCGCCCAGTAGGGGGGTTTGCCCCCCCCACAACCCCCCATTTTTTCGGAATATTTTAAAACTTCGCCCATTGGGGGGGGCTCCGTGTCCCCACATCCGCCTATTACTACAAAAAAATTAGACTTCGCCCAGTGTGGGGGCTCCGTCCCCCCGCCCTCCCTAATAGCTGGTTTCTACGAAATCAAACCTCTAGAAATTTATATACAAAAGTGTTAAGGGCTTAGCTACCGGTGGCCGTCGATTTAAAGTATTAACACTGATCCCCCCCTCGATCCTCGCAAAAAAGAATTATCTCCGTCAGATCGATGGTCGCCGATCGACAGTCAAGGGTTCGAACAAAGGTTTAACTCATATTTTATTCGGTTTACCTCACATTTTATATTTTATATTATAATATTAATTATTCAGACGACATTCTGTCGATATATTTATAAATATATGTAAATATATATACAAACATATCTGCGATTGAAATTTTGTTTGCAGCTTTCATCTCAACGACGCAAATTGATTTCATCCACCAGCGTCACGCAAAAGAGCGTCACGCAAAGCTAGGCTATAAACTACTACACTATACGTGACGCAAAGCTAGGCTGTAAACTACTACACTATACGTCTCCCAAAGCTAGGCTGTAAACTACTACACTAATACGTCACCCAAAAGAGCGTGACGCAAAGCAATGTTCGTTCTGTAATAGCTGGTTTTTGCGAAATCAAACCTCTAAAAATTTATAGGGGGTACGTGAACGTACAAGTGGGGAAAAATCAATCTCAAATCACCATACAAAATGTGATGTGGGCAATGAAGGTTAATTAAAAACAGCGTGAGCGAAATGTAGTATATGTCTTATTAGTGACTTTCCCGCAAATTTCGGCAGCCAATTCTTTCGCTAGTCCGACGTCAGGAGATGCCGCATTTTTCGGGGACACGTCGGTCCACGTCGGATCGGCTGCCGATTTGCTCAATTCGCTCGTGAGAATTCGCTTGAATTCGCTCGATCGAGGCCAAATTCGAACGAAATGAGAACTCAATTCGGCAGCGACTCAATTCGCTCGGCTGACTGTACAACATGAATATTCGATTCAGACCCAACCAAAATTGGCGCTCGCAGACTTCACCAGTAACATCGGACGTTTGCAACAAGATGGATATTGTATGCCCACGTCGGACTAGCGAAAGAATTGGGCTGCCGAATTTGCGGGAAACTCTCGATTGGGTTAAAAAGGGCGTGAGCGCGAAAAGCGTGACAGTCGAAAAGCGTGACAGAAAAAGCGTGACACAAATCAGCGTTCGTTTTGGAATGGGTAAAGGTAGGCGCGCTGGAGGTTCACGGAACATGACAGAGTCATCGCGACTGTCATGTGACGGAATCACAGGTTCGATGAGACACAGCCGGCGAACCGGTTTTTTAATTCATTTCTTCATTTCTGATTTCATGCCAAGCCCATTGATCACGCGATTTGCTGTGACACTATTTTCGTACTCTTAACTCTACAGATCGTTCGCGGTCCGTTGACTTGAGCTTCACCACACTAAGAAAGAAGGTTGGCGCCCACAACCGTCAGAAACAATCCTTCGCCAACAGGGCGAGCAGTCTGTGAGGCTGCTATGATACTTTCCTGAATTGTTCACGTGTTTTGCTTGTGATACTTGTTTTGCGTCTTGCTATTTCTTCATTCGACGGAGTGTGCAGGTGGGATTAGCAGCGCATATTTTGTAAAGCAACTTTCCCTTTTCGCCAATAGGCACGCACCTCGTGATGTGGGATTCTAAGTTGGCATTTGTCAACTTAGCTTGGGATGAAACCCAACCACATCGGACTCGTGCTCACGTGTTCATTTGGTCACCTTGAATATGTAAGCAAAGTTTGAGGAGCAACGACTTAGGCATCGGCTGTTTAATTTTTATGGGTTTGTAGCTAATTTGCGACCTCTTGAGGTGTGGAAGTCGAGGTTGGTGTATGCCAACCTTGCTTGGGCTCACACCTAACCACATCGGACTCATCTCATTCACACTTTTTTTAACTTCACTGCCATGTGTTATATGTTTTTTGTTGAAGTTGGGATGGGTCTTAGGCTGATTTCTTTTTTGGGTTTGAAGTTGTTATCTTCGAACCCAAAAAGAAATTCAGCCATTCCCTTGGAGCCACGCAATACACCTCACATTTGGTAGTTGTATTGCTTGAACATACTTCTATTGATACACACAACGACGAAGCCGCAGGTTGCGTAAAGATTAAGGTATGTAAGCAAAGATGATAGGAGTGTATGCACTTTCCGTGAACCCAAAAACGAATTCAACCTAAGACTATGATATAATCCTAACATAAGACGCAACTTTGCATAACTACTGAAGCTACATCAAAGATATCAATATGAGTCCGGCTGTGTCTCATCGAACCTGTGATTCCGTCACATGACAGTCGCGATGACTCTGTCATGTTCCGTGAACCTCCAGCGCGCCTACCTTTACCCTTTTGGAATACCTGGTCTGAACGAAATGAAGTCTCTAAATAAAAAGAGCGTGAGCCCAAAAAGCGTGACAGTCGAAAAGCGTGACACAAATCAGTGTTCGTTTTGGAATACCTGGTCTCAACGAAATGAAGTCTCTAAATAAAAAGAGCGTGAGCGCGAAAAGCGTGATAAAATTTAATAAATAATAAGCCGTCGATTCCCTGTGTGTGTGTGTGGGGGGGCTCCCCCCCCACACCCCCCCAAAAAATGTGAGAAGCAGCTGATTTCCATCGGAGTTCGGCCAGCCCATAGCAGCTGCATCACGGTCGATTCCCCCTACGGGTCACGGGCTACCTCTAGTAGGGGGGGTCCCCCCCCCCCCAAAAAAAAATGTGAGAAGCAGTTGATTTCCATCGCGGCTCGGCCAGCCCATACTGTGTCACAGCTGACGTTCATGACAGTGTCATCAACTTTCATTCTCGAAGCTTTACGCTTTACAGACTGTGTCTCTTGTCATGTCATACGTCTAACGTCTTATGTGTCAATTTCCAGTCGACCACATCCAAATATTTATACCGTCAATAAAGTCTTCATCTTATTTTATTTAATACTACAATGCTGAGTTATATTTATACTCAACAGTCGTGAAACTGTGCAATTCCAATAAAATTAAATTAAAATTAAATATTCACCAATTAAATATAAAAAGGCTTTGTATTGAATATTCTAAGTATCAAATTATATACTGCCGCGTGCGACACATACTTATCCACGACTTACAAATCGTTTCGCAGTTTTCATCTACGACGCTAAAGTGCGTAACAGGGGTTAAATTGGGTGGGTGTAACGCGTCTCGCTCGAAAAGCGTGACGCTCGAAAAGCGTGACGCTCGAAAAGCGTGACGCTCGAAAAGCGTGACGCTCGAAAAGCGTGACACAAAGCAGTGTTCGTTTTGGAATAGCTGGTTTTCGGCGAAATGAACCTTTAAAAATTTATATAGGGGGTACGTGAACGTACAGGTGGGGAAAAATCCAAATTCCTCAATTCTAAATTTTGCATTGTTACCATCAAATTGTGAGTGAACGCGGAGGTGCAAAAGGAATGTTGTGAAGTATTGAATAACAACGGTTTAGAAAAGCAAGTGGCATCGGAAATGAACACAAGGGTATTAATTGGGATACTTACGGAATCAAGATATTGCTATGTTGTCCAACCATATCGACAACTGTTATAAAGGTCAGGTGAATATAATTTGGAAGCATAATTGGAATGTAATGTGTTTAATTAAAGCAAAGTACCAAATAAAGGAATAGTATAGTTGTAATCTCAAATTTAAGGGCACATTAACAACAACAAGCAAGATAAATAGTTGGGACATTTGAAGCATTCACCAATTGGCATATTTAATGTCAAGGCTAGGACTTGGAAATTAAGGGTACTTTGTTAAGAAAATACTCCGGTGAGATTTGAGGGTTGGCAATGCAGCCAGTAAAACTAAAATGTTATATCTATTTACTACAGGTCATTAAGATATCGAATGCAGGATTCCTCCGTTGACACCCTTTTCTCGCAACTTTCGGAGAGCGGGAGGAATGTTTGTTTGAAGATGTGGGAACTCCTGGATCTTTGCATCCAATGATGTGATAGCAAGTCTTCTGACCCTCAGCTCTTCAAGACGAAGTGATTTCAGGAAGTTATCCTGATCGATTGCATGTCCTCCGAAGTGAGGTCCAAAGAGAGGATTGTTGTGTTTGTCAGTACGAAACGACTTGAAAAAAGGCAGTGCACTACTGCTAGGTATGCCTGACATGTTTGAACCTGCCAATCGGTATGATACAATCTGATTTTGTAGGATGTGAGTGAGGTTGCCATCCCTCCAGATTACAGCATACAATTCCTCGTCGACGACACGCTTGAGGTCAAGACTATCTCTTGAGTTACAAGCAAATCAAAAGGACGCCTTTGTAGACTAGGAAGATTTATTAAAAGCACCGTTGACTCGAATAAGCACTCAAATCACCCCCCAACTATCAGATCGAAAACCGCACACTGTACTCTATGTAACAACCGAAACTTACAGCAAGCAAAGAAAGTTCAGCCCAGGGCGAAAGAATAATGCCATCAAACTTACTTTCAGCCACCACTTCAGAGCTACGCGAGTAGGTCCGTCAGTGTGCGTCACTATATGCGTCACCTGTCATATCAGTCATATCAGGCGAAATAACTTTTTCTCTGAAATGTTGGTAGAAAGTGCAATATGCTTAAGCCACGCTGGAAATTGAAAAGAGTGCGCTGATGATCATTTATGGCAGCATAGCAAGCATCTAGGAAGTGATTCGTACCGTACTATCAACATGTTTTGCCAGTTACGCTCCAGTTTTCTTACAAAATCTTCTTAAACTTGCACCCGCCTTCACATGGGCCCGACAGTAGAAGTCGCTTTCATCAACGCAGTGCCCAGCACGAGTTTCTAAGATTCAGCAAACTCAAAGCAAATAGGAAAATATTTCTTCGATATCCCGCGACCACTTAGGACAGTCTCGTTACGGTTACAGCGTTGCCTTCTCGGTTAGAATATCGAGAAAAGTGAGTTTGCTGATTTATTCGGTAAATGGCAGCTAACTAGCCGTAACATTCTTGGAGCGGTGGTGTGCTTGAGAGTTACGTTTGGGAAATATCAGGCCGGCAGATCGATTGCCACCAACGGGAAATAAAACGGATGACAGCTAATCTAAAGAATATGACGTCGATCGAATCTGATTGATGTAATATTTCGCACGCAATTGTAAATGTTAAATGACCGTTAGAAGTACAATAAGAAATTACGTTTCATTTACGAGTTCAATCAAAATTACAACCCTACAAATCTATACGATAGCAACATTTACATTAACAGTGTAGAAATATTAAAACAAAACATTTTCAATTGTTTTTTTCTTTACAAACAAATTTACGACCAAATCAGACACGATTAAATGATGATTGCCAACTACTTTCGCTCACAACATCACAACAGATACCATACTACTAGTCTAGTTCTGTTTTGACTTGGACTTTTTTGCTTTCTTAGCTGCAGTTACAGCGCCAGGCGCTGCTTCCATGTTCACGATCGCGCCAGTAGCAACAGCGTCAGCGTCAGCGTCAACAGCGTCAACAGCGCCAGCGTCAACAGCGCCAACGCCAGCGCCAGTCTCGCCAGCGCCAACTGCCATTGCAACATCTTCAGTAGGTGCAGCAGTAAGTGCAACATTAGGCGCTTGGCCAGTAGGTGCAATATCGCCAGCACCAGCAGGGACTTCTTCAGGAATGGGATCGCCAACATCGCCAACGGGTGGTGCAACCATGGTAAGATACATGGGTGCAGCACCAGTAGGTGCCTCGCTTGCGCCAGCGCACGAAGCACCTGCACAATCAAGCACAACAACGAAACATTTTCAGTAAATATACAACAAATTATTCAGTTCAGAGCCACATTGAACCCAACAGACAAATAGACAATTATAGTTTACCTGCGCCATCAGGAAATGGCAAGGCGACCTTGGCTTTGCCCTTGCCTTTGCGCCTTTTTGGTGGTGGGGGAGGAGGGGTCACGTAATCCTCGTCCTCACTATCGTTGTCGATAGTGAGAACCTGGCGATTGCTGATCCAGGTTGAAGGTAGCCCCCATTCTTTGATAAAAGCATGGGGAATGTCCTTGGTGACCTCCACAATGGCCTCCAAGGTCTGGACAGCGCCAGAGATGTCCGCAATGTTCCTGGACAGCTCGTAGCTCGAGGCCAGGCTCAAGTTGTAAAATGTCTCGGAGGACATGTAAATGTCGTACAGCTTGCCCACTTCCACGTGTTCCAGCAGGGGAGCTACGTCTTGTAGGGTTGCCCCAGCCATGAGCCTCCACCCAGTGGCCATGAGAACGTCGCCAGGGGCATCTCTAAAAGTGACAGATACCACGGGTTGCTTATCTTTGGTACGTGATAAGCTGCGTGATTTGCTTTCGCATATAGCAAAAACACGGAATTTGAGACTGGATAGGTCCTCATCGTTCTCAAACTTAGTCTTCAGGGTGCCAAACCAAGTTTTGGTAAATTGAGACATGTTGAAGTTAAAGTTGTTTTGATGTATATTTTTGAATTCAGAAATGATAACAATAAGAGTCGTTGATAATTTATATGTTGATACATAGGGGCACTGTCCAAATTTAGTAAAATGTGTGTGGCCATAATGATCGCCAAATGTCGTCATCAAAGCATGCCAATTGTCAAATGTGTTACATTTGTAGCGTATCAACAAATATTTGCATTTTATATCAATTTGATGGTTGAAATTACTTTGAGAAAACTCTGATTTCATCAATTATTCATGTATCAATCGATGTGATTGGCCAAACAAATATGTTTCATTTTGAACCAAAGATGAAGCGAAATTGTTCATCTTTCAAATCTCAAGCTGATTTCATAGTAATATGTTGTCAATTGCAATTGGTGAACAAACAAATCAAATCAAATTGTGTTGTACTATTCAAATCTCAAGATAGTTGTGATTCATTGTTTAAATATTCGATCATATTTGATCATTGATTGGTTGTAAATTTTGATGTGAAATTTGTCTTAGATATCGTGAGTGGTCTATGGTTAATAGACACTGAGAGGCCCACATGTGGACAGAGGGAAGTGGTTGTAATGTGGTTGCAGTGTAAGGCGGGGCGCGGGGAGGGGGTGGTCGTTAGGGGTGTGACAAGGAATAGTGGGGGACTTATTGGTATGGGGTTGATACAAGGTATGTCAGAACAAAGAAAGAAAATGATGGATCGTGACTATGATAAACCGGGTGACCAAATAAACACGGTGACGTGCGGTAAGCGGTTAACTAGATCGCGGCGGTTATAAGATATAGGTTCGTGCACCCAAGCCCCACCCGGCCAATTGTGATCGAAGCATGCGATGGCATTGACCCCCCAATCATGCGCCCTCCTCCCCCGACCAAACATTCAGCATCCAACACCCCCCAACACATTTCAGTCCAGTGGGGAGAGGGCGAACCCCTTCTCCTCCCCCCAAAAATAAAAATGTAATGTAAGCGGCCATGGGCCCAGCTCATATGGTTCGACGTTCATGACAGTGTCATCAGCCTTCATTTTCGCAGATTTGCGTGTCACTGAGTCTCAATTCTCATGTCTGATGTGTCCTTGGCGACCACATCCAAATATTTAAACAGGTTTTATATTATAAATTATTTATTTTAAATTTATTATAAAAAGCGTGACAGATCAAACAGCGACGCATGACGCTGACGATGATTATCAAAAAGCGTCATGCATGATGGATGATGACAGCGAACGAAAGCGCAAGCGCCATGCATGATGACAACGATCAAGAAGCGTCTACACGATGACAGCGTCTACCAATGACAGCAAAGGGGCGACAACCTAATGATTATGATTTCCCCCAAAACATTTATACACAAAAGTTTGACATAAAAAACCAGATTTTTCAAAGATGTGACAAACTCCCGCTTTACTGTCGTGTCATGTCATGTCGTGTTACTGTCATAATTAAAAAGAGCGTGAGCGCAAAAAGCGTGACAGTCGAAAAGCGTCAAAGCTAAAAGCGTCAAAGCGTCAAAGAATAAAATTTAATAAATAATAAGCCGTCGATTCCCCTAGCTAAAAGCGTCAAAGCGTCAAAGAATAAAATTTAATAAATAATAAGCCGTCGATTCCCCTACGGGTCACGGCCACCCCTGTGGGGGGGAGGGGAGGTTTTCCCCCACACACCCCCCCCCAAAAAAATGTGAGAAGCAGCTTGCTTTCCATCGGAGTTCGGCCAGCCCATACAGCTGACGTTCATGGTCGATTCCCCTACGGGTCACGGCCACCCCAGTGGAGTCCCCCACACCCCCCAAAAAAATGTGGAAGCAGCTTGATTTTCATCACGATACGGGCTCGGCCAGCCCATACAGTACTGTACAGCTGACGTTCATTTCATTGTCATCAACTTTCATTCTCGAAGCTTTACGCTTGACAGACTGCGTCTCATGTCATGTCATACGTCTAACGCCTTATGTGTCAATGTCCAGTCGACCACATCCAAATATTTATACCGTCAATTAAGTCTTCGTCCCTTTTTAAAATTAAATAAGTCATATTAAAAATAATACTACAGTGTTAAGTTATACAGCTAAGTTATATTTATACTCAACACTCGTGACACTGTGCAATTCCAATAAAATTAAAAATATATATATTATAATTATATTGACCAATTAAATATAAAGAGGCTTTGTATTGAATATTCTAAATATCAAATTATATACTGCCGCGTGCGACACATAATTACGACACACGAATCGTTTCGCAGTTTTCATCTACGACGCTAAAGTGCGTAACAGGGGTTAAATTGAGTGGGTGTAACGCGTGACGCTCGAAAAGCGTGACGCTCGAAAAGCGTGACGCTCGAAAAGCGTGACGCTCGAAAAGCGTCACGCTCGAAAAGCGTGACACTCGAAAAGCGTGACGCTCGAAAAGCGTGACACAAAGCAGTGTTCGTTTTGGAATAGCTGGGTTTCGGCGAAATGAACCTTTAAAAATTTATACACAAAAGCGTGACATAAAAAACCGGATTTTTCAAAGAGGGGGACAATCTAAAGATTTTTCCCCAATACACAAAAGCGTGACATAAAAAACCGGATTTTTCAAAGAGAGGGACAATCTAAAGATTTTTCCCCAATACACAAAAGCGTGACGTCATAAAACAGACTTTTTCAAAGAGGGGGACAATCTAAAGATTTTTCCCCAATTTCATTTCGGTCGCAACATCCATTGTGTTTCGTTTTAAGGTGCTTAGTTGCACGCAATAACTCGCAGCATGCCAGAGACAAAGCCCAATCAACCCCGGAGAAAATTGTACTCTACGGAAATTGTAGCCTTGAAAGACATTCGGTATAATGTTGTTAAGCGCGTTGTCGATGTCTACGATTTATTCGCTGCGTTGCGGCAGACTAAGCGCGACCAAGCAAGGGAAAACCTGCGCTACAGGCTACGTGAGAAAAGCGACGATTGCCCCACACTTAAACGTATTTTTTTGGAGGGGCGTACTCATGTTTTCAGTACTTCGCCCTGTGTCGTGGCTTCCATCGACCTCATTCATCCACTTTTGGACGAATTTCAAGCGATGTTTCTCGCTTGTAAAAAAAAGACATTGGACTCACAGGCTTGTTTAAACAACCTTGCCTATTTTCGAGCAAATTACTTGCCCACTATTTTATTGGAGTGTGGCCCTGGTGCTAGCGGCGCTCCTACAAGCGATTTCACGATTTCTCCTGGCGAAGCTCCTCCCAGTGCACAGCTTCCCACCGAAAATTTAGGTGCTAACCCTGCGTCTGTTCGTGATATTCCCGCGCCAGTCGATAGTACACGATTCCTATTAGAGAGTGATATTCCGATGGACCTTCGAAGTCCTTTTTCACTTCTAGCAAAAGTTCGCCAAACTACTATACATATCTACGTTGGCTACATTTACAAATCAGAATTGGACATCTTTGTGGAAAGATTGGTTGTGCACACCGCAGCTTTATACATCCAAAGGAATAAGTCGACTGCAAAACACCGCACTGAAACATGGGCTTGCAGGTGTTGGGATACACCATTTCGCACCGCAAAATATCAGGGTCATGATAACGAGGACATTAAGCGTAACAATCAGACTACTTCTATGTGCAAGTGCCCAGCTAAGTTTTTGTGTACTCCTTGCAAACCTAAGGAACTCGAGGGCGTGAATATGCCCTGTGAGTCTACTGATGAAGTTCTTTTCATTGAAACTTTCTTTCAACACAAGGGTCATCAACCAGGCAGTCGTACTGATCTGTGCTCTATGCCGATACTTCCCACTGTTCACGAGGAGCTCCTTCATATTTGTGGTCTCCACACCAAATCATATGTCAACATCAAAAAGTGTCTGCGAGCTTGGCTGAAAGAATCCTACTTTCCAACAGTTGGATTGCCTGACAACTTCATGTACGACACTCAAAACGATCGCCGCTTTATTCCAGATAGTGGCACTATTCGAAACGCTTTGGACACTGCTGCCAAGGAAGCGAGATATTCTTCTGTGGACCAGAAATCGTGCCTACTGTACCTGAGCAATTTCAACGTCACAAACCCCCCCAATCCTTTCTCAGAGTCGTGCGCAGTGAATTGGGTTTTCCGTGGGAGTGGCTTGCAACAATGTGCATACTCTTACGAACACGCGTCCGATAGCTTACGATGCAATATTATGGGGTTCTCTTCTGAGAACAAAATAATTTTGGACTCAACGCCCCCTATTTCTTTGACTGGATTTCTACCCGAAACTGTGGCGTCTCTCTCTCACGAAATCTTATCGCCCCTCCCTGCAACTCCTGGTGGCAGAGTGACACAAGCACAGGAGGAGCCGATGTCTCAACCCGATGAAACTGGATTTCCCTTGCTGCCTGAGACAGGGTTATTCTTGAACGAGCCCTCCATGGACGCGAGGTTGTCAACTCTTGATATGCGAGACGCATGGGACTTTGTCCTCAGACAAGACCCCCGATTTCAACAACACTACTCTTTCATGGTCACTGACCACCAAACCTTTCTCGCCAATCTTCGAGAAGAAACACGCGAGCTCTGGCCACCCCTGCAGGCTTTGAAACAAAAGAAAATATTGTTTCTGCTCAGCTGCCCTCCTGGGCAGCTTGAACCCGGAAATTGGAGGTTGTTCATATTTGATGGGTTGGTCACTCACAAAACATTTGTATTCGACCCACTAGGTCCTAGCAACATACCCTTAGAGGTCCTTCAAAGCTTGCAACATTTTTTCCTTCGAAGCCTTCCAAACTGCTCAGGAGTCATTCTGCCGTTCCACTTTCAACTTCAAGCTGACAACTTCAATTGTGGCTTGTGGTGCTACGCACTTATTTACGCCATCGGCGTGGCTGTGCATACTTTCCCTAACTTAATGGAACACCTGGTGTGGTATATCCGAGGGTCGTGGTGCCCTACCGTGAACGTGCATGACTTCACTAACACCTCGCCAACTGACACTGACACCACTAGCACACCACACGCCTTGCGGAATTTTATGTTCATTACCTCCACCCGTTCCAATCTACAAACACTTCTGAGCAAGACATACCCTCGTGTGGTTTGCTTCAAGTGTAACCGTTCCAATTTCTGTCAAGCACCAACCTGTATCTCTTGCTCCGAGCCCTTTGTCCTTCACACCACACGTGGCAGCTCCAACCCCACCCAACCACCCACTACCACCGCCCCAACCTCCTCCAGCCACCGCCCAACCTCCTCCAGCCACCGTCAACCCTCTCGTGGCTCAACCTCCTCCACCCACCGCCCAACCTCCCACCCACCGGCTCAACCTCCTCCACCCACCTCCTGCTCAACCTCCTCCAACCACTGCTCAACCTCCTCCAGCGACTGCTCAAGCCACTGCTCAACCTCCCCTCCAACCACCCCTCAACCTCCTCCAGCCACCGCTCAAGCCGCCACCGCTCAACCTCCTCCAAACCCCACCGCTCAAGCCACCGCTCAACCTCCTCCAACCACCGCTCAACCTCCTCCAGCCACCGCTCAACCTCCTCCTCCAGCCACCGCCCAGCCTATCCCAGAAAACTTCTGGAAGCACGTGATATTCTCCTTCGACGGGGTGTCAAGCCGCTGGTGTCTTCAACTATGATATTGGTTATGACACGCTTCCACCGGCGTATGCTGAAACGGTTCGGGGATATCGTAGGTATGGACGCGACATACAAGACCAATATGTGGGATATTTCTCTATATCTATTGACTGTTATCAACGCCCAAGGTAAAAGTCAAGTGGCGGGATATTTCCTACCAGCGTCTGAGACAACCAACTCGCTGGTCGAGGTCTTGCTGCACGTACGTCAAGTGGTACCTACGTGGGACCCAAAGGTGTTCTTGGTCGATAAGGACGACGCCGAGATAAACGCGGTAAACTCAGTATTCCCTACTGCCAGAGTTCTTTTATGTGACTTTCACGTGAAGCAAGCTTGGGACAGTTGGCTAAAGACGTCCTCACACGGTGTATCCTCAGCAGACCAAAAGGCTATATACCGTATTTTATCTAGTATCTCACTGGCGCCTACTCAGGCGACTATGCGGGCACGTATCAAACAACTGGAAGACCTCTCTGCATACACGTCAAACCCGAACTTGCAACGGTATGCCACCCACACCCAAGGACACTAGTAGGACACTGTGATAGCTTCAACTCAGGTGAAGGTGGGGAAGTTGTCAATTTTTAATTTCACACACCTTGAGACCGCGTATGAGGTTAGGGTGGCAGTTGAGCACAAGAACAAGTACACTTAGGCAGGTTGGGGATACTGTGACAGCTTCAACTGAAGGTGGGGAAGTTGTCAATTTTTAATTTCACACACCTTGAGACCGCGTATGAGGTTAGGGTGGCAGTTGAGCACAAGAACAAGTACACTTAGGCAGGTTGGGGACACTGTGATAGCTTGAACTGAAGGTGGGGAAGTTGTCAATTTTTAATTTCACACACCTTGAGACCGCGTATGAGGTTAGGGTGGCAGTTGAGCACAAGAACAAGTACACTTAGGCAGGTTGGGGACACTGTGATAGCTTGAACTGAAGGTGGGGAAGTTGTCAATTTTTAATTTCACACACCTTGAGACCGCGTATGAGGTTAGGGTGGCAGTTGAGCACAAGAACAAGTACACTTAGGCAGGTTGGGGACACTGTGATAGCTTGAACTGAAGGTGGGGAAGTTGTCAATTTTTAATTTCACACACCTTGAGACCGCGTATGAGGTTAGGGTGGACGTGTGTGAGTTTGCAGGTGGTGGAGCAATGAGTGGAAGACATGTCTAAAGATGTGGTGCATGGCGTATCGAACTGACTCGTACACACGTGACCTGAAGACTAACAACTTCACCGAGTCACTTAACCGTGTTATCAAAGATCTCTTGAATTTACGTCTCGGGACATACGCTTGGACTCACTTCTCCTGTATATGATCGAAGTTGTGGCTCCAGAGCTTGAAGGCAAACACCGATACGACCAAGCTTGTCAAAATATTGACATATCCAGGGTCAAGGCAGCTCGGACATATAATCCTGAGATTCTACCCTTCCTCAACCGACGACCTTTCAAAGTTCAGCAAGCTTTGAATCGGAGATATTGTTCGGCTTTGGACATGTCGAAGAATAACATCAAGGTTTCCGGGGAGGGTACATGTCTTGTGCCCAAGTCTGACAGAACTCTTCGAGTCGAGTACCAACTATATGTGGAGGGGCTGAAGGGTACCGCCGAGGACACCATCTCCCTGACCTTTGACTCGTGGTTGACTAATCACACGACATGGAACCTCCACGTCTACACAGTGAACACCTCTCTCGGGCTATGTTCTTGCCCCGACCGTGTGGTTTGTGGCATTGACAGAAAAAACAGTTCGCCTTATAAGGCGAACGAGCTTACCGGTGAGGCTCACGGTCAAACTTGCACAGCGGCGTTTGTTAAAAATTTTGTCACTCGCGAACCTGATTCACACATTTTGTCACGAGGCTACGAGTGACTTGCGACGGTAAATCCGGTTGAGACGATGGTGGGCAGGCTCGATCGCGCGAGGTGCCCAGATTTATATAATCGTGTATAAGTAAAAAGACGTACGAAATTCCAGC
>LGRX02015204.1:0-25258 GCA_001247695.2 Cymbomonas tetramitiformis
CGCTCCACAAGGGCATCCGTTGACACACACCCAGAGATGGGAGCGCTCAACAAGGGCATCCGTTGACACACACCCAGAGATGCGAGGCAGTCAACTAGCGCCGTTGCCTGTCATGCGAAGTAACACTACTTGTGTACTTAACCGAGTGTTCACTTGGAACTCTTACAGGAAGCACTCTACGAGACTCCATCTGCACGATCAAACTGCCCCCTTCATCTCTCGTACCTGCGCCGCAAGCGTCATCTCCATCGCCGCGCTCTCTGCCAGCACGGTCCCGCGGCACCACGCCTTCACCACCACACTTGCTGTGCTTGATCCTGATGTGCTGAACCAGCTCAAAACCTCCGTATCACTGGAGGAGCAGTCCGCTGTCCCCGTGGAGGAGTCCGGCGTGCCGCAGGAGCCGCTCAGTGTCGACGACGCATCGCTGTTGCTTATCACCATCTGCATGCTCAGCCCTGATTGGTTCACCTGTGCCCCGTTCCCGTTCATCTTCCTCAGCGCCCCATTTCTGCCCTTCTCCCCCCCTGCAAGCCTGTGGCACGCACAGTACGGCTGCGCTCCGGACACGCGCCTTGCAACCCCGGTCATGTGACGCTCCCGGCACCAAACCCGCACACCCCATCACATGGCACCCTTCATGATCACTCAGCAAAGAATCCACACCTGCGGCCGCCCGACCGGATCCACCACCGAGTACTGCACGCTGATGCTGGACCTGCTCCGAGCACCCACACCCTCCACAACCCCTCCCATCCTCGGTGGCCACATTCCTGGCTCCACTCTCCCGAGCCCCTCCACCCAGCCCAGCACCGCACACGGCCCTCATCTCATGTGGACATAGCCTCTGTCAGGGCGTACGCGCGCACCTGTCGTGGTAGATTGTGCCGGTCCTCAGCACCGCGCGCACCACTGCAACCTGCTCCTTATCAGTCGCGAACGACCCACTGGAGCGAGTGCTGAAGCTGTCAGGCAGATCCCCTCCAGAGCATGGCGTGCCTCCCAGCTGGAGCTCCGCGTTTCCTGCCGCGCGCCATCCCCGTCCCGCCCAGCTTCACCCGCCATACGCCTGCTGCCCTAAGTCCTCTCCGGTGCATCAGAGGTGCTTCGCAATGTGTGCTCCTTGCTGTGGCAAAATAACGAACGCGCCCTGCCTCCCCACATCAACGCCCCTCGTGCCTCCCCACATCAACGTGCCTCCTGCTTCCCACATCAACGCGTCTCGTGCCTGCCCTCATCAACGCTCCTGCCTGCCTACATCAACGCGCCTCCCGCCTCCCCAAATCAAGACGCCGTGGTGCCTCCTGACATCAACGCGCCTTCTGCCTCCCCAATCAATCGCTCCTGCCTCCCGACATCAACGCGCCTCGTGCCTCCCCACATCAACACGCCTCCTGCCTCTCCACATCAACACGCCTAGTGCCTGCCCACATCAACGCGCTCCTGCCTCCCCAAATCAACGGGCGCCTCGTGCCTGCTCACATCAACGCGCCTGTGCCTCCACATCAACGCGCCTCCTGCCTCCCCAAATCAACGTGCCTCGTGCCTGCCCACATCAA
The DNA here is from genome assembly GCA_001247695.2 of Cymbomonas tetramitiformis. Taxonomy (NCBI): domain Eukaryota; kingdom Viridiplantae; phylum Chlorophyta; class Pyramimonadophyceae; order Pyramimonadales; family Pyramimonadaceae; genus Cymbomonas; species Cymbomonas tetramitiformis. The sequence continues at coordinate 1,560 of LGRX02015204.1, forward strand.
CGCGCCTCCTGCCCCTGAATATCAACACGCTCCTGCCTCTGCACATCAACACGCCTAGTGCCTGCCCACATCAACTAAAAGGCTCTCCCGCCTCCCCAAATCAACGCCCGGTGCCTGCTCAAGAATTGGGGTCCGCCAGCCTCCTCCCACATCAACGCGCTCCTGCCTCCCCAAATCAACGTGTTCGTGCCTCCCCACATCAACGCGCCTCCTGCCTCCCCAAATCAACGTGCCTCGTGCCTGCCCACATCAACGCGCCTCCTGCCTGCCCTCATCAATGCCCGTGGCGCGCGTCCCCACCTGAAGATCCGGGGATGGCGTTGTTGAAGGTTTTGAAGGTGCGGGAGAACTGTGCAGCCGTAGTGGATAACGAGGGGGTCGTAGGGAAGCCCGGGGAAGAGCTGGTCAGGCGGATGGAGGGAATGGCGTAAGCAGCAAAATCTGATGGGGGTGGCAGAGGACATGGAGGTGGTGGCGGTGGGGAGGGCGGAGGAGGCGAGGGAGATGGCGGAAGGGAAGGAGGTGGTGGAGGGGATGGAGGTGGTGGATCGGGAGGAGGCGGTGAGGGTGATGGAGGTGATGGTGGTGGCGGCGAAGGTGGGGGATACGGTGAAGGGGGTGGGCATGCCGGAGGCGGAGGCGGAGAAGGTGGCGGAGGGGCCACAGAGCACACAACCGTTGCTGTGAATATATCTATTCTAGTATAGTCCAAGTAGCTTAGCACTGCGTGAAGCTCATATACACCTACCTCAAAGCCACACAGCGGTACCGAACTGGCATCCCCCGCGCTGACAAGGAACCAGGCCAGATCGGTGGGGCCGGAGAGCGTGGTGATGTTTATCAAAGTGCTGTTTTCGACGACATCGGTCAAATTTACACATGTGGTGTTGCCGGATCCCTCGTGGTAAACCTCCACTGATCCGAGATGGCCTCTATTCGTAATGATAGTGGGAGGCGGAGGGCACGGTGGTGGAGGAGGAGAAGATGGTGGAGGAGGAGAAGATAGTGGAGGCGGTGGTGGATCTGTTTCAGTAATGCATGGCAAACACAAGGGGCGGTGCTCAGAATACAGTGGCTCACAGGCAGGCGCAGGCTCAGGCGCAGGCCCAGGCTCAGGCGCAGGCAGTGGCTCAGAGGCAGGCGGTGGCTCAGGCGCAGGCGCAGGCGCAGGCTCAGGCGCAGGCGCAGGCGCAGGCTCAACCTCAGGCGCAAGCGAAGTCAATGGCGATGGCTCAGGCACAAGCAGTGGCTCAGGCAGTGGCTCGGGCAGTGGCGCAGGCAGTGGCGCAGGCGCAAGCGATAGCTTAGGCGCAGACTAAAGCGCAAGCGCACGCGATGGCGATGGTGATGGCGCACGCGGTGGCGATGGTGATGGCGCACGCGGTGGCGATGGTGATGGCGTGGCGCGGGTGTGGCGATGGTGATGGCATGTGGCGATGGCGATGATGGCGCACGCGGTGGCGATGGTGATGGCGCACGCGGTGGCGATGGTGATGGCGCACGCGATGGCGATGGTGATGGCGCACGCGGTGGCGATGGTGATGGCGCACGCGGTGGCGATGGTGATGGCGCACGCGGTGGCGATGGGGCAAGCACAGGCAATGGCGATGGCTCAGGGGCATGCGATGGCGCAGGCGCAGACGATGGCATCGGAGATGGCTTAGGTGAAGGCGATGGCATAGGAGATAGCTCAGTCGCAGACGATGGCGCAGACGATGGCATCGGAGATGGCTTAGGTGCAGGTGATGGCATAGGAGACGGCTCAGGCGCAGGCAATGGCGCAGGCTGAGGCTTAGGCACAGGCGATGGCTCAGGCGTGGCTCGCATAAATTCTGCTGTGATGTTGTGGAGGACCAACACACCCAGTGAGCATAGAATGGCAGAAAGTCCTGGCTTTGACAGTGCCCTGGCTTTGACTCTGCACTGGCTTTGACTCTGCGCCGACTTTGACTCTGCCCTGGCTTCGACTGTGACCTAGGTTCCTATTGGACCGAGCAACGACTGCCGTCTGCTCGTAGCGCCACCGCAGCATCTCAGCACCGCGAGCACGCAGAGCAGCGAGCAAAGGCCCCAGGCACTTGGAGCAGCGCTGGAGTGACAGCAGCGTGAGGCTTGGCAGTCTTATCTAGGCCAGCTCACTGCGGCCAGGCAGCATCGCACTTCCCCTGCGGCCCGCAGCACGAGGCGCGCGCGCGCAGCAGGTTGCTGTTCCCGCAGCGCAGTGCAGCGCAGGCAGGTGTAGGCGCGAGTGTTGTGACCGCCGCCAACAAATACTCTCCGAGGTCAAAAGCGGGAGGCAGACACCTGGCAGAGGGCACCACACCATGCACGTGGAGTTTCTGCAGGAGTCCCATGTGTCGTCAAAGTCTGTATATCTGGTGATGGGCTCTCTGTGGCACTCGCATTTGGTGGGATCCGCCCAATTCCTGAACTCGTACGCCACGTACACAGTTCCGTCCGAGCGCGACGCCTCGCAGGCGTCTTGACAATCCTCGGGACGCGACGCACTCGCGTAGTCGTATACGCCGTAATTTCCGTCATTGTCGCGACAGCAGCTGAAATCAAAAAACAACAAAAAGGAGTCCCCGCCTGCTCGAAAGAAAAACATGACCCATCTCAGAGCAGCTACTCGCCTTCAAAGTACAACTTAAGTGCGGAGTTCGCATTGCACAAAAAACTGACCAACCCACCATCTCTCGAGACCGGCGACCACCCCGGAGGGCCTCCATCTCTCGAGACTGGCGACCGCCCCGGAGGGCCTCCATCTCTCGAGACTGCCGACCGCCCCGGAGAGCCTCCATCTCTCGAGACTGCCGACCGCCCCGGAGGGCCTCCATCTCTCGAGACTGCCGACCACCCCGGAGGGCCGCCATCTCTCGAGACTGCCGACCACCCCGGAGGGCCTCCATCTCTCGAGACTGCCGACCACCCCGGAGGGCCGCCATCTCTCGAGACCAGCGACCACCCCGGAGGGCCTCCATCTCTCGAGACTGGCGACCACCCCGGAGGGCCTCCATCTCTCGAGACTGCCGACCACCCCGGAGGGCCGCCATCTCTCGAGACCGCCGACCACCCCGGAGGGCCGCCATCTCAAGATACCGGCGACCACCCCGGAGGGCCTCCATCTCTCGAGACTAGCGACCACCCCGGAGGGCCGCCATCTCTCGAGACCGCCGACCACCCCGGAGGGCCGCCATCTCAAGATACCGGCGACCACCCCGGAGGGCCTCCATCTCTCGAGACTAGCGACCACCCCGGAGGGCCGCCATCTCTCGAGACTGGCGACCACCCCGGAGGGCCTCCATCTCTCGAGACTGGCGACCACCCCGGAGGGCCTCCATCTCTCGAGACTGGCGACCGCCCCGGAGGGCCGCCATCTCTCGAGACTGACGACCACCCCGGAGGGCCGCCATCTCTCGAGACTGCCGACCGCCCCGGAGGGCCGCCATCTCTCGAAACCGGCGACCACCCCGGAGGGCCTCCATCTCTCGAGACTGGCGACCACCCTGGAGGGCCTCCATCTCTCGAGACTGCCGACCACCACGGAGGGCCTCCATCTCTCGAGACTGGCGACCACCCCGGAGGGCCTCCATCTCTCGAGACTGCCGACCACCACGGAGAGTTTCCACCACTATGATTACGGACTTTAGGGTTTTGACTTGACTTCTTCAGCGAGCATAGCAGGAGGCGAGCGATACCGCAGAACTGCAGCAATGCGTGCGCTTGCATGCCTTGCTGAAACGCAAAGAAGGAATGAAGTTTACCGCTATCATAATCATATATACTGCAATCAATGAGGTGAGTCGTCTCAGTGAGTCGTCTTCGCAGTGGCACGGGTGTTGTGCGAGCGACCCTGTTCTTTCCCTTGAGAAGATTTTGGTCAGGAATGCTTTCGGCCACGCATCCGAAACTACCTGTTCCACCAAAAAGCCCTTGAGGCTTCATCGTCACTACAGTAACGCGAAGGAAGTTTTGCAAGAAGACACAGTCAACTACAAACCAAAAGGCGAATGACCCTGATTGAAGGACCATCAGTGACAGTGCCGCAGCGATAGTGCGGTGGTGGGAACAGTCCACTTTGCAGCCACCCCGTAATTAGTCCCAGTTTTCCAGAAGTCCCGTTCTCAATCCTAGTTTCACACGCCAGATACCCTACACGTAAGCCCACTTGAGCACGCCGGGTCCCCTGTGTTCGCCACGTCAACATCAGGTGACCTATTCTCGGCCCTTCTTGTGTTCGCCAGTTGGCGTATCGCCCGCGCCGCTTTGCCAAGCCACGTCTTCATTGCTGAGTCCAGTTGTGTACACCAGATGTCTTGAGATGTGCAGAGGGGATGTCCTGAGTTACATAGAGATAATGCTGGAGCTCGCGGTTGCGCACACAAGGAGACACGTTGATTGATGCACGCATCCATAGCGTGAAACGTGAGACTCCGAAGTGATCCACGAAAGGCAGAGACCCCGGTGTTTGCCGAAGGTGCCCAACGCTTTCGGTCGCGTGGCTTTGAGCACGAGCAGCTGAAAACTTACTTTGTGAAAGTGCAGCGCATAATAGAGGCAGCGCCAGCGTTCGGAAAAACATATCATATCAGTGGAACATCAACGGCATACTTGTCGAATGTACGGGATGCGGAGAAACTAAAGTGGGGCGTGGCGACATGTACACGCAGGCGGTGTGCTCGGGTTGCCCGAGTGCAATGGCGAGCAGGTACTGAGGCTGCATGACACTGTGCGTTCAGAGCACTGAAGAGAAGGCAAGCCTAGGTGAACGTTTCCCTAAGGTGCTCGCCACAGTCGCGCATATGTGCGTTATAATGCCAACTTTCAGAATTCCCACCGATCTTCGTGTTAAACCGTTGACAACGAACGCAGCCCCCCATCGCACGAGCTGAATGCTTAGGCAAGAAAGTTATTTCTAATATGCCCTATGCCGTTTAAGATTTTTGCAGAAGTTGTAGTATCTATGCATTATCATTGACAACTATCGATCTATGCTTACCCGAACCCTACAAAATTGAAAATATAGCTCTATGACGGTCCACCCCCCAGAATTGGTGGGACGACATCGACAGGTAGTGCAGTTGGCGTGCTGTAGCGGCGTGGCAAGATGCATGGTGGGGATGACGAAGGACATCTGGTGGGATGTGGGACCACCGCGCCTTGCCACATGAAGGCTCGGCACACCCCTAATTCTAGTGCGAAAGGTTGTTGATGTAGACTGTGGTAGGTGGGGGCATTGGAGGGGTGTGGCCCGAGCATGGTTGCGCTGACGGAGCAGGGCGTAGCGAGCGAACCGCTTCGATTCGTGCGGCGCGCGAGGTGTCCCAACACACTAGAAGAGTGGCGAAATAATACTTTTGGGGTGGTTGGCGGGGGCAGGGTGGGAGGTTCGAAACGCCGGCTCTCAGGGTTCGGGTCTTACGCGTACGTGGGTCGCAAGGCTGAAAAAAACCGGACCGTCATAGAGATAGAGGAAAATCACGGGGGACTAGATATACCGTACTGCCCCCTGTATGACATTCCTCGATGCATGTGACGGATGACTGCATTATTATTCGGCTCGAGACCGCGAGTCATAGCGACAGAGACCGCGAGTCACAGCGATAGTGACTGCGAGCCACGTGTTAGAGTACTCGAGTATCACCATAGCCGTACTCGTACAGACTTACACAGCGCACGTAGCATAAGCTACTTAGACTCTCAGACTCTGATATGTGATATCTTTACAGACTTATCACCGTTTTCAGCCTCATATTTATGCGTACAGCGATAGTATTAAAACACGGATATATAGAATATTCTACCCTATATGTGTTTCATACTATCTATTAGGTTATGGGCTACCACAACGCACCACTGCAATCTCTGATGAAACAACAAATTTCAAATTAGCCGTCGAAAGCACATCGAACTGGCAGTCAGCGAAAATGTTTGAAAATTGCGACTTGCTCTTACACTAACCCTCCGCAGGTCGGGCCGGTTTCAATTTTAACTCGCCGAAACCTGTTATGATTGGGAATTCTTTTACGATTGCCCTCTCGGCCTTTCATTTAACTTCAATGTTGAAACGCGACCGTTAATTATCACATCGCTCTGCCAAAATTTGAGGGACGCCTTGGATTTTAGGTAAATTACGAGCATTTACCGCGGAAGCGCTGGCCAATTTTTTGAAAATTAACAAAACTTAGAGAAAATCTTCATCTCAACCCCTAGGAGAACGTCTTGCGCAACATCGTCGCCTTCACCGCCACCAACGGTCCGAAGGTCTACCATGTCAACGTTCACACCAACAACAACTCCGGGATCCCAACCGCCAACACAAGAACTTCAACCACGTTCTCAACGACGATTATTCACTTCACGACAACCTCTTCCCCCATCTCCAACAAACGAAGAAATCTCCATCACCATCAACGCCCTTCTTCAAGACCTCCATGCCGTCACCGCCAAAGTGGACGAGATCTCCACCACCATTACCTCACTTGGATCTGCATTTCAGCGCTCATCTGCTCAGTCCGACGAGATCCACGAGAATTACGTCACGAAGGAAGAACTCAACGACGTCAATCAACTCAACGAGACCATCCTCGACGACTTAATCAAAGTCCGCGACGAATGCGTCAACGCCACCTCTCTGGCTCGCACTGTTGCGAGTAGAACTACTTCATCTTCGACGCCATCTTCAGTCGTAATTACTTCGGACAATATGTTCGACGCCACCAAGGAATTGGAGACTATTCCAGAGGTTACGCCATTGGAACATCGAGATGGGCAACCACTTCCTCCAACCAAGATCAAGCACATCATGGACGACAACACCAGCGCCTTCAACACCCGCTCCACCACTCCTGACGTCACTTCGCTCCTGAAGCAGTTGAAGACCGCCTATTATGCCCTCACGGACATTCACGAGCGACAACAACAACGTGAACTCCAATTGAACTTCCTCACCGCGGGCGGCGACATTGTGTTCAAGAAGTTCTGTGAGGCCCTGACCCGTGTCCTCACCGCCACCCGACCTGGACACGCCCCAACACTACTTAACCTTCAACGCCGACTGAAGGACGAGCCCTACGACGGTATCTCCAATGGACTTCTAGCTCAACTTCTACTTGCGGCCACTTGTGCCAACACACAAATTGTGTTGGCACAAATTGTGAAGGACTCCCCCCAGGCTCAGGTGGACGGCAGACTGCTTCTACTGCACGTACACTGCCGCCTGATCACCTACCCCCCCTCCACGGACCACTCCAACCTCACCAAGGCCAAGGCCCTCCGAATCTCTGAGTCCGAGGACCCCGGCTTGAAGCTGAACACCTTCGCCACCCTCATCGGCAGCCACAGGCAGCTTCACCCCGCCTTCTCTGGACAGCAGGAGCAGGAGGTCCTCATCGACATCTTACGGGCCTCCCAGGACACGGCCGAGCACCTCTTCGACATCCCCCTGTACTTCGATGTCATCCGCACCTACGAGGAGAACAACCGCATGACCTCCTCTGGCTTCCCCGGTGGTCTTCAGAAGTTCATTGAGGCCATCGGTAATGTGATAAACGGAATACTCAATATATGTGTCTGTCCTAGTGAACTGTCACCGAGTACTGTACGGAGTACTGGTACAGCCCACTGGGTAATCTGGTGACCCCTAACGGGTCATCACACAGATTCCCGCATAATATTGCGGGATATATCCGCCCTCGCAAGGTCATGCACCCACAAAAAAACTGACTTGGGTGAAATTTGCCATCAAGATTTTGTATATAGATGGAACCTCATTGCCGCGCACAAGGCAGACATTAATATGTATCGATGATGTTAAGCATTCTAAAAATCATTTGATAGGTATATATGATGACTGCAACGTGACAGGGGGTAAAACGGTTAAATGTATATGTTGTCAGGCATCTAGAACTTTACACTTGGCTAGAAATACAATGATAAAATCGACCTTATAATCAGGGTTTCGGAGCCAAACCCAAAAGTCACATATCTGCGCAGTGTAATATGAAGTTGCCAACATGCAAAATGTGGTAAGCATGATCGGGTATAGTGTTAGGATAACATTTTACTGCCTGACGGGATGATTCAGCTCGAAATTCAATTGGATAAAAATATTTGAGTGACATGCCATGTTTTTGAATGCCCTCCAAAGGTTGAAACTCAAAAATGATAGGGTGCATGCTACAAATGCATTGGATATCGTGAGTATATGAACATATACTGTATATGGCATATGCTCCCACTTAGTTTAGGTCCTATAGATGCTAAAACTCGGAGGATAGTCAATATAGGTACCACAAAAAAATGGTTAAAAAAATCCCCGCAAAGCCGGTTCTTGTGGGAGGACCGAACGCGATTTGGGTCCTCCCACAAGGACCGCCGGGCAGTAGCCATATATATATAGGAATGACAGTCGGGGCGCCACTTCCAGCACACCACCTCGGGTGGTGACAGGCAAACTAGGTGGTCATGGAACTGAAAACAAACACCTACTCGGCTTCGGTGGAAATAAGCATCCTACAGGAGGACTTGTCCCGTTTCTGTCAGGGGTGACTCCTGAAACTAGCAGTCACCAGTCAGTGGGGCATAATGCAGAATACATACAACGTTGTATACAGTTAACCCTTAAACCGTTTCCTGGGTCATATATGACCCAAGGGTACCTAAAATTGATTTATGAAGCCGTCTAAAATCCAAAAATGCTTTTGAAAACAGTGTTGAAAAGGTCTCCCTTATGCGCATCAAACTGCGTGCCCAATGTCCCTCAAAACTGTCGCATGCTTCTAAGCTCGAATGATGAAGAGTGTGAAAATCGTTTGACACAACACACGGTTATGGTTTGCTGAAATCTGTATAGGCAGCCCTGACTGGGAGTCCCGGTGCAGGCCCCTATGACAGATCCCTAGGACCAACACCGGACTACTGACTGATCTGTAGGTTCGTACTGTGACACACGCTGTGTCACAGGTAGGCTAGACTCCGAGACCGTCCGAGACCGTTCCGGGTATATCTAGCTTAGGGTTTATTTATCTTATACAGTTTATCCACACGAGTACGGGACTTTCTGATATCTAGTGTACTTGGATATTCCGGTAGGTCGTGGCCCCATCCACGTTTTCATTCCACTTGCTATCTTGGCCATGATTGGCTAAGCAGCCGCTTGAAGAGGTGGTGCGCACTTGCGCGTTTGGGTGCGACTAGGATTTGGACATGATTTTACGGTAGACGTCTTTTGCGGCTGCGAGTCATGGGCACCGCGCGTTGCTATTGCTCGGTTGTGGCAATGTTCATTTGCGTTGTTCTGCCTGCACTGATCCCGCTGGCGTTACGTATTTTGGGCTGGTGCTCCGGACGCCTTCGACCACATCGACATTTGCAAGTGCCCCACGCTCTTTTCGCCGCTCCGCACGTTCTGCCGTTACGTCTTCGCTCCATTTCCGCCACAACACCCGAACGTGCTACCGCGCATCATCTTTTCTCTGGCTTTCAGAAGTATGGCTACATCTACACGAGCTCGCAAACGCCTATTGAGGGACTCCGACTTGGACGCCTCTATACGGCTTTTGGATGCGGTTCGGGACACTCCGACCGCTAGCACTCCACCTGTGGTGCCCCCTAATCCTTCCAGCAACTCCGACACCGCTGTCGCGTTGCGGAAGCACCTAGTCGACCAACATGCCACGGTTGACGCGGTGTACAAGGGGCGCTTACATCGGGCTTGGGCCAAGGGTATCCGCGAGGATATCCTTGGTTCCAAGAAACATCATTATCGTGGTACTGACGACACCGACCGCCTCTCCGAGTTGGTGGTGCAGCTTCGGACCGAGTTTGAGTCCGCTGGGCTGGACTTGGCCCCCTTTGACCTCGACGACCCCACCTCTCTGGTTATCGAGAAGGTTAATGGGCTTCTCTACGACGTGTTGGCCCTCGTCGTGGAGCGCAACTCCGTGGCGGACACCTGGCTTCGCGGTACGGACTCCTCGGCTGACCGAGATGGAAGTCGTGCTCTTATCGACATCATCAAGGGGAGCGTGCCGACGGCCCTACGTGAGAGCCACCAGCAGGAGCACGCGGCGTTGCGTTATCCCGCAGGCGTTGACCCGCAGCCGATCTTGGCTCGTGAGCATCGTCTGGTGCGGGATAACCGCGCTCCTGACTGGCAGCCAACCGACGAGACCCGCAAGTTGTCGCTCTACAACCGCCTCGACCCGATCTTCTACGCTGCAGTGAAGGTGCGGTACCCGCTTGCGGGTGACCTCGGCGGGGTGACTCTCCGCTCGCTCCAGGCGCTCGTCGTGGCCATCTTTCAGGCCTGGGCGCAGTCGGACGATGGGGCGGCAGTGCGTGAGAAGCAGACACTGGGGGCGGGCGGTAAGCCCTCTGCGCTTATCACGTCGTCTGAGTACGCCGTTCTGCTCGACGAGATCGCCGCCTTGAAGGCGCTCGTGCAAGGCAATCGCACGGGCGCGGTTCAGCGACAGCCGCAGCCGCAGCCGCGCGGTAAGCAGCATCCGCGAGGCCATCGGGTGGGTGTGCACCCGGCACCGTCTGTGGGGTTTGACAGGGACAGCATGAAGGCCAAGCCCCTTTGCCACCGTTGCCGCAAGGCGGGCAAGGGGGACGCCTATCACGCGTACCGCGACTGCCCTCTTGGTGGGCGCCAGCATTCGTCGGCCACGGCAGCGGCCTTCTGCATTCCTATTGAGGAGGAGGATGCGGAGGGTCTCCACACCCTGGCACTTGTGCAGGTCTTCCAGGAGGCTGCGGATGATGGTCCGGAGGCCTTTGCCCGTGCGGCGTCGGCTAACGGTCCTCCCGCTGTGCTTTCCGCGGGCGGGATTGGCGGCATCGACGTGTCGGCCTACGGCTTCAGCGTGCCGCCTCCGCCTTCTGGCGGGACCGACGACGAGGACATCTTGCGGCGGCTTGATGCCCTCACCTCTGAGGTTCAGGCCGCCCAAGAAAAAGTACATTACACCCACGCGTCCTTTGTTCCTGGGAGTGCGGTTGAGGAGCATGCATCGGCTCTGGTGTGTGGCCCTGCCGCTGCGGCGGGGATCACACCGGAGGGGCAGGTTCCGGCAGGTGGTGCGGCGGCATCGGTGTCCGCCGTGCCGGCCCCTGCTATGCCTGTTTCGCAGGTGAAGGATGTACAGCCCGCGCCAACTCAATCGGCGCGGGTGACCACCACGGGGGCGACATGCGGTGAGTTCGGAGGCTTCGTGCAGACGGTGAATCGCGCCGCCGTCCACCCGTCTGACCTGACAGACTATGACACGGACGACTACGAGGATTACGCCGACGGTACTTTCGCGGTGAAGCCGCGAGCTCCGTCCGGTGCTATCGGGTGCGGTGTGCCGCCTTTCGGCTTTGGCACGCCGGCGGTCGGCGCTCTCGCCGTGCTTTCCCTCTTCTGCATTTCTTTTGCAGGTGTAGCTGTTTCGGCATCCACAGCTTCTGCTGTGTCGGCATGTGCACCGGCTACGGAGGTGCCTTCGCCTGGTGGTGATCTCGATTGGCAAGCTCCGTCATTTTGCTCTACAAATGATTTTGTTGACTCGGTGATGCCGGCTCAGGGTCTCTTGTTGACTGACGATGTGCCACAGCTTCAGCCGCCCGAGCCTCCTGACAGCCTGAGCTTTTTAACATTTCAGGATTTAGCTCAAGCGGATTTGGGTTTCGGCATGGCATTTTATTACGGCATGGCCTTACATGAGAGCGGTCCTCTTGATGCGGAGCACTATTATGGAGCTGGTTACTTTACTTCCTATTATGGGATGGACTTCCGTGAGGCCACCGCTGACTACTTTGGTACTGTCGATTGACTTCTTGCTCACTCTGGAGGCACACCAACATGGTGGTGTGCAGAACTCCTGTGACCTCAAAGACTTCTTCAATCTGGTTTATGTTTTGCTTTGACTACTTTACAATCTTCAAGCTGACTTGCTAGCACGGTTCCTTTCACTTGTTTAGCGGTGCCTTAATTGCCCGTATGCTTTTGTTCACGTGCTACCTAGAGGTTTCCAATTTGTGTATCAGAATAGCACAGTTGGATTGGCAGTTAGACTTGTCACCTAGCTCCTGCCCTAACACTAACAGCCTTACATTTTCTGACTCTCCTAGCCAGTCACCACCCACAGTGTTGGGGTGGTGTGCTGAAATCTGTATAGGCAGCCCTGACTGGGAGTCCCGGTCAGGCCCCTATGACAGATCCCTAGGACCAACACTGGACTACTGACTGATCTGTAGGTTCGTACTGTGACACACGCTGTGTCACAGGTAGGCTAGACTCCGAGACCGTCCGAGACCGTTCCGGGTATATCTAGCTTAGGGTTTATTTATCTGATACAGTTTATCCACACGAGTACGGGACTTTCTGATATCTAGTGTACTTGGATATTCCGGTATGGTTTGCGCGTATAAATACGCATGCTCAATCCTATTTAGTTCACGTTACATTTTCAACACATAGCTAGGCGTTATGCAAAACATGCTAGGGTCATGATTAGGGTTTACACGGGGCAGTGGATACGCATTCAGCGCCGCAATGCGTGAGATATACATTCATTGGTGACATCGCATTTCACTCGATGCTCAATTTTGAACAATGCAGTACGATGCGCCTTTGAAATACGTTTCAAGTGGTATGCTCAAAACGCAATTCGGCCTTCGTATGCGGCGGGTATATGGAAAACACTGACTTCAACCAAAACCAAAAATAGTTATGACGGTTTAGGGGTTAAAACCCTAAACTAAGCCCATCTTGGGGCAACCCGGACCAACAGCATCTCAAACCCGAGGCAGGCTAATCTCGATCCCGTCAGCTCTAGCCACTTCCACAGCGCCCGGGAGAGCCGGTACCACTGTTACAGCAACGCCTAGGAGAGCTGGCACCACTGCCTTCCGAAACATAGCCGGTGTCTGCACTGCCTGAGAAATCATGCGTGGAGCAAAATGAGAAAGTGCCGATGTTGTTGTAGTCAGTTGCGCCGTGTGCAACCAGCCGGGTCCTGCGCTCGATTGAAGATGGTCCACCCTCGCCCTCCTCGTCCGAGGCGGGTGGGGTATAATCCGGTGACGGCAGCTCACTGTGCGTTGGCGATGGTGGAGCACCACCCGCCGGCGAGGGCGGCATCGGAAGGGTCGGAGCAGCCACAGGTGGCTGCGAGGAACCTGGGTCCCAAACCTAGCCAGGGCGCCGCCCATGCAAGTTGTGCGGTACCACCCCGCCGGCTGCCAATACTGGAACGATGGGATCGCCGCGGGTGTCAGCACACCAGCACCTGCTAGATGTGACACCCCGAGTGTGTCACAGTCCTATGCCTGTACTAGTACTCTGTACATTACGGGTGTCACAGGTTCAGGGTTTCCGGCTTAAGCGGAGCTTTGGTTAATATAACTGACTTCTTGTGTTATCTTAAGTGTAAGCATCGTCTGAGCTGTTTCCACAATATATAGTTACCACTATATATCTAAAAGGTTATGGTGCGCCAGGCACCTTCCACTACTTTTGATCACATGAGTGGCTAAGCCACTCCGCTTGGTGGGGCGTTGGGGGCCCAATTTGATGTCGTGATGTTTCGCAGTTGCGGTTGAGAGCAAGTTACGGGCGGATTATTTTTGGACTCGCTGCAGCGTGCGCCTACCTGGGATTATTTGTATTGTCCGCGCTGGATTTCATTCGACTGGAACTTGATCAATTTTTGTCGTGAGACTCCTTGGCCGACGCGTTTCGATCTTTACAATTTCACAGTTGCGGCTTCCTTATATATCCGTTCCGGGACTACATTCTGCGCTCTCAACTCATCGCGTTTACGTATTCTCCGACATCGCCCCTCTATCCCGACGCTACCACCTACAGGATTTGCATCATGAGTGTATCTTCTCACGTTATGCCTCCCTTGGGGGCTCACAAAGTCACAATCGTATTCGCCTAGACACCATTTTTTCACGAGACGTCGGGTCTCGTTACAGACCGACGCCGAATTCGCCCGGAGTTGCCCTCACCGCTCCGCGGACCGGACTCGCGCTACTGCTGTTTTAAATTCATCTTGGGACATCGACATCATCAAGAGGATTTCTCGCGACGCCTTGGGCTCCAAGGACGACACCTTTCGTGGGAATGAAACCAACCACAACACTCTCTGGACGTCTATCGTCAAGTCTTTACATCACGCGTTCGAGCAGAAGGACCCCAACAGCACCGCTCTTTTTGATCTGGCAGATGCGACGAAAGAGGTGAACGCCATCTACAATGGTATCCTCTTTTCGACTTTGACATCGTTGGCATCACCACATTCGACGGCACGACGTTGGGTGGAAGCCTCGGGACGGGCTTCACCTCGGGATGGCAAGCGTGCTATTCGCGAGGTCACCAAGAGGTCAATTCCTCGTGTGGTTCGACCTCTTGGACACTACGAGGAGCGTTGCTCCATCTTCTTCGACTCCAAGAAGGACCCCGACCCGTTAATTCAAGATTTTGACGCCTGTTTAACTGCGATTGGGAATAATGGAGCTTCTGTGCCTCTGGACGACATGATCGCCAAGAAGCAGCTGCTGGCGTCCCTCGACACCGACTTCTACGACAAGGCCATCACACCGCTTCGTTTGGACGTTGAGTTGGCCAAGGTCGAGCTCGAGGACATCTTCGCGCACATCCTTGAGGTTTGGGAAGCGAACGCCGGCCGCATCAAGCAGCACGTGCCCTTCGTTGACAAGTCCAATATTCTTTACGCTGGCCTACCGTCCGACGTGCGACGTCGACGTCAAGACCCTCATCAAGGACTTTCAGTTTCTCATCGACGCCGCCAACAAGGTCCTTGCCTCGCTCTCCGACGAGAATGCGAACGACGAGCCGACGACGAGATGGCCGGCTCCGCCTACGGGCAAGCCTACGGGCAAGCCAGTTGGCACCCCAGGTGTTTCCCCCTTCCTCCTGGCGTGACCGTCAGAACCGTCGAGCAGATGGGAAGTTTCACGGACGTCAACGACAACACCGCTTTGCCGCTTCGCCCCTCGCCAAGGGCAGCAATTGGCAACAGCAACATGGGCGCCGCGACAACAAACACTTCGGCATGCACTCCGTCTCCTTTCACGTCGTCTCCAAGGCTTTTGTGCCGGAGTGTGTCCGTTGCCCTCCAGGTTTTTGGCATGACTCCGCCAATTGTCCCACCGCCGACATCGAGTGCGACAAGTGCGTAATTGAGCAAGCCGACGACGCCGATGGCCTCGTGTCCGCCTTCCAGACCGCTTTCGACGCTGGGGACGACACGGCCTTTGCTCGACTTTGTGCTCAACATGATCACCCGTAAGTTCGGCAGGGCGAGGAGCCTTTCACGTTCTCCGAGAAGATTGACGTGGGCCTTCGGGCGCAGTACGCAGAATTGACGCCCTCCCAACCCTCTCTCCTTGCTACCCGCGTGCACGAGGCACGCACAGCTCTCCGCGAGCTTAAGCAAGTGGCTGGTGGTGCCGAGTCGACATCTCAGCACTTTCCGATGGTGCATTTCGGCTCAGCCACGCCCGCCGTGATCGACGAGGACACCGTAGAGCCTGAGCCGCGGGTGACAATCAAGCACGACGAGGACGCGGTCCTCCACCCGAAGCAGTTCATCGACAGCGAACCCCCCTTCGAACAGTCTTTCATGGACAACATGTCTGTGAAGTTGGGCTTCTTCGAGCCCGAGCCAGAGGTTTCTGCTAATTCCTTTACCCCCTGCCTCCGTACATTTCTTCCACGCATGATTCAGCTAGCGTGGCTGACTCGGAGTCCGACGGCGAGGACTTGCATGATGCCGTCCCACCCCCCGCTCCACGGGTTGGTGGTATACGGAAACCGTCAATTGGTACTTTTCTCACGGCAGCAACACTACCGGCACTATTTCTCTGTGTGGGTATGGCCTTAATCGACACCGTCACCGCCTCTGCACTTTGTGACGTGGAAATTGCTCCACGGTCGGTGGTGTACGGACAGTACTCTGCTTATCAGAACTGCGCAGTGGACTACTTCACTGCCCCCGCCCTTCTGGACACTGGACCAGCTGACTACACCGACACCTTCAGTCTGGACTCTGGTTTCCTGGACTCTGACTGTTTCGGCATCTACAGTCTGGTATTTGAGTTTGAAAACTACAATGCCAACAACTTATGTGAACTCTACTCTGTGGACCACTTCCGAGGTGGCTAGAGTTGCTTTAGAAACACTAGTACAGTAAACACTCGATTTTAAGAAAACAGGAATTTTAGGTCAGCCTAGCAACTTTCTTATTTATACAGAGATCTTAAATATGGAGTGTTATGTGTTAAATATTGTGAAGAAATCAAAAAAGCTGGCCACTTTCTTATTGGCGGGTTTTCTTATTACTGAGTGATTACTGTAGCACAACTAGATATGTATGACAGGCAAAGCAACCTTCAGTGTGTAGTGCTAGCTCGTAGAGATGGGACCGCCCTGGCCAAGAGCACAGGCCCCCGCTAGAAATTTGTTTCCACCGCTTGAGATGGTGTGTTTCCCCTGACAAATCTGCCTGCTCCACCCTAACTCTTCCTCCGTAATAGTACAGGGTGGTGTGCTGGATGTGACACCCCGAGTGGGCCACAGTCCTATGTATGTACTAGTACTCTGTACAGTACGGGTGCCACAGGTTTAGGGTTTCCGGCTTAAGCCGAGCTTTGGTTAATATAACTGACTTCTTGTGTTATCTTAAGAGTAAGCATCGTCTGAGCTGTTTCCACAATATATAGTTACCACTATATCAAGGTATGGTTTGCTGGAGGTCAACATTAGCATACAAATTTGCAGATCTAGATCTCGAGATATATGTGTTTTTAGTTGGTGCTTAAGTATGGTTAAGTATGGGAGATCGCGGAACGGTATCGACCATAACTTCTTCATGCCTTAACCACTTGACTCCCCGAAGTGCATAATAATATGTTTAGACAGGTTCAGCCAACCTATTTATCAAATAAAAATATTTGAAAATTTTTATGCTAATGTTGACCTCCAGCAAACCATACCTTGATATATCTAACAGCACCACCGATCGGGTCGTCGGTGTGCTCCGGTGCCGCGGATAAATCATGCGTGGGGTAATTTTGCGTAGAACCCAAACCTCGATTGTCGATTGAAGATGTGCTGAAGGCTGTTGTCGTTGCCAGTAGCATCTCTGGGTGCCCATGAACGACATCACCGACCGGTGGAGCCGCGTCGGCGCTCATGCTGAAACCACCGAAGGCTGAAGCGGCCGACGGCACAGCCGCGGCACACACAAGGAAAAGCATGCAAACCGCGAGGGATGTTAGGGCGGAGTACCCAAAACCCAACGGCGGCCTGTCGCATCCCAAACAAAGGCTGTCGCGGTGGCGGAAGACCCTCGTTGTCGTCCTCGGAGTCCTCCTCCGCCACGGAAACGGACTCCACGGGTGCAACCGGTCCCATGCAATGCATCGCGAGGGACGGCTCGGGGCCAGTCAGGTCTAGCTCGACCGCAAACTTCTCCATGAAGGGCACGTCCGGCTCGTGGGCGTGCAGCGCGCTGACGGGGAACATCCCCTCGTCGGACACCACCGACTGTGGAGCGGTAGGCGGTGCTGTTGGCGGCGGCACAACCAGAGCGTCGGCATGGACCTTGGCGTGGACCTTGGCGTGGACCTTGAAGTTGTTGATGTTGATAGCGCTACCAATCGCGCAGACCCCGAAGCGGGTGTCAGCGGGCTGGCAGCACTCCAGATACTCGTCAATGGCGTCGGGTATCCGCTCCTCGGCGGCAGCGAAGGAGAAGGCGGAGACGGTGTCGTAGAGCTCCGGTTTCCCATCCGCAATGTAGCAGACGGCGTCGAAGCGAGCGGCGTCGTTGCTCTCCATGGCGCTCTGGAACAACGTGGCGAAGACGTCGTGCTCGCTGTCCGTGATGCTGAAGCCGTGCGCGCCAACATGTCCACGTGGCCCGCCGTTCGGGCAGTCGCGGTGCCAGTGCTTCTCCGCCGTAGCGGAGCATGTGGGATTCGCGCACAAGGGAACGAACGTACCGGTAGGCTTGTGGAAAGCCACCTTTTTCGAAGTCTTCCCACGTCCAGGTCGTGGGAAGTTCTGCGGGAAGTTGCCGTGCTCGGAAAGTGGCGTCGCACCGAAACGGGTACCGTCGCCATGCCCACCCCGACCGATGGCGTTCTTCTTGTCGGCGCGGGTCGTGCTACCCTTCGTGTCGTTGATACGGCTGTCGAGGGACTTGATCTCCTTCTTCATGTCGTACAGCTGGTCACGGAGCTCGGTGAAGATGGCCTTGAAGTCGCCCTCGTCGTGCTGTCCAGTCAGGGCGAGGGCGGAGTACTTCTGCGTAGCAGGCGGAACGTGCGAGTCGCTCCTGTGCTGAGCATAGCATTCACGAGTCCATTGCTGAATAATGGCCAAGGACTCTGCCGCACGCTGGTCGTGCAGCAGGAGCCGGTTGACAACCGGCGCAAAGAAGACCGGGTCGATGGACTTGATGTATAGGGACTTGACCTCCATGTCGTCGAGGGTGCTCTTCCGCCGAGCCGACCGAAGAGCGGCATTGAAGGCGGCGATAGTCCGCGACGGGTCGTGCTTGGTGATCTTGATGGCCAGAAGGTCTGCGGTGCCCTGGAAGGGTCCGCCGGGATCCAGAAGCATCCCGGCAATCTCCAGCAGCACCCGTTTCCCATCAAACGGGTGCGCCTCCGCCGAAGACTCCATCCAGTCTGCCGCGGGTGACACCGGAGCGACAATGTACTCGAGCGTCGAAAACAGCAGCCTGTTCGCCTCAGAGCGAACAGGCAAGGTGCTGGCATCCTCCAGGTCGAACAGAGAAGAAAATGCGGCCTCCTCAGTGACAAAATGTCCCGTAACGCCAGAACCAGGCGGGCGAAAACGGAGCTGACGCCCGATTCCGTTCCAGTAAAGCGTCCAGTCTTGTCCTCGTATACCTTCTTGATGACGAGCTTGGCGGCCCGCTCGTCGAATGATTCTTTCGCCAGACGTCGTACCTCGTCGAGGAAGTTCGCCCCTGCCGATTCAGCAGCTGGTGCAGCCGCAACCGTAGAGGTGGCTGGCGTAGTCGCATGCCTGGCTGCGGCATCGTCGAAAATTGTAGCTAGGGAGCGGCGCACGACCGCGGTGTGAGATCTAGTAAAAGCTGCCATGATGAAGTGACTATAGAGAGAGGGTGAGGTAAATAATGCTAGGCGAGGCGAACGGTGTGGGCGACGGCCTGCGAGTCCCGGCGGGTCGTCGAGGAGTGATGGGGAAACAGCAAATAATACGAGGTCATGTGGGACGAACGGATGTGATCAATGTCGGACGGTGTACCGGAGACCAGAAACAACAAAATCCAGCCCAACGATACTGCACGTAAAATAAATGCCAATAACGCGCGCCCCACTCACGTCCAATCAACCGCGTGTCCGTAACTGAGCCATACCGCCCATGCCGAAAACCTCGCTAACGCGGGTCCCTCACCCCATCTGAAGCGTCGGCGTTTAGCCAATCATGGCCAGTGTCGCAGTGTAAAATTAAGAGTGCGTGGGTCCAAACCTGCTGAATATATCAGCTTGACTGCATATTCACCGTTTGTGATAATCAGAATAGATAAAAAGCGAACTCTTCCCGTTATATGTTCGGGGTACAGGGTTCCGGGACCGGTGACAGTCATACACCCTAACTATAGGAATGACAGCCGGGGCGTCACTTCCAGCAAAGTTGATAATATGTTCCGATTCATGTGCACCCCCCTCAGTTTTGGGGGTCGCAAAATGACCCACGTTTGGATCTCAGCTCATAAAAGTATACGTGTGGGTATACCCATGCACCATGGCGCTAAAATGGGTCATTAGAGTCCACAAATTGATCCTCGCCACATGGGGCCTTCGCTACCGGTCTCACGGGGGTGCATGGGGTGCGCAAAGACGGTATGACACGGGTATGACAGTGTGTCATACCCTGTCATAGTGGGTATGACACACCAGTTTGACGCTCCAAATGGCGCCAAGATCAAAAAATGACCGCACCATCCCCTGGCCCCACAAAGTAGGCAACAAAATCCCAAAAATGAGCCAGGGTATGCACCATATCCCCTAGGGAACCGTGCGTGCGCTATTACTCCAGCACCGCTGAGCCACCGCGTTAGATCGGCGTTTGGGGCTCGAACTGCGGACCTCGGACAAAAGAGCTCAATGACCTCGCCACCCTGCTGCACTATATTTTGCGCCACCGCCCCGCCCGTCGGTCGGGGCACCTTTTACGTATATGTACCAATATCCATAATCAGCGAGGAGCGATATATAGGCGATGTTCCAATCAGAAATTGGAGGTACGCGGTGACGTACTTTCGGCCAAGGCTTGGTATCAGTTGGTACCAGCACTATCGATAGTTTATTTATTGATTATTATTTAGGTTAATTGATCAATCAATTGTAATAGTGAACTTTAAGGATCAATCAATTCTAATATCATGCTAGTTATATCAATCAATTTTGATATCAGGCTATGAGTATCAGTCAATTATGATATCAAGCCCAAAGTATCAATCAATTATGATATCAAGCCCAGAGTATCAATCAATTATGATACTAGCCATACAATATCAATCAATTCTAATAAGCTACAACTAATATCAATCAATTGTGATATTAGGCTGCCACCAGATAGGCACATTTCGATATACCTTTAGAGCAAGGCTACAATATCCATCAATCCTGATACTAGCAAGTGAGCCTACCTACCTATTTGCACAAATAAAAATGCATATGATATCACAATTTACACAGTGTTCATGCCAGCCATTAGCGAGTGTTCTATTGTGCTTTCACTGGTGCACTTGCGCAGGTCCCCATGCATATGACCTACAGCAGAGAAAGCCCGCTCTACACCCGCGGTGGAAGCAGGTATAGCGAGAAACTGTCTGACCCACTTGGCCATGATAGGGAACTCGTTTTTATGTTCCTTCCAGCAAACGAGCTAGTCAACCGCCGCCCCCACACGAGGCAATCCTAAATACTTATTGAACTCATCTTCTTTCGGCACATCAACAGAGTCCCCGCCACTAGGGGCCTCAACTTCCACAGGAGCATCCTCATCATCCGAATCTGCCAGGAAAGAAGCCACTGTGACTACTACTTTGGCATTAGTTTTTCTTTTCTTGACTGCCGGGGCCGGCTCACTAACGGGAGCAAAAGTCGACTCCGCAGGTTTCCAATTTGTCTCCCAACACTTGCGAGCCCACTCCACAGTTTTCTCCACTGTAAGCTGGCCTACAACAATGCAGCACTTTTTATATTTCGCACATATTTACACTACTTGGATGCCATGCTCCCTTGTCCCTTCATGTTCGAAGCTCATGGCGCGATCAGCTCAAGTTTGAAAACAGCGCTCTAGCAATAACTTGTCCTCGACCGCGTCTACGACCATCGATGGCCAATCAATGGATATCACTGTCTATGAACATCAACGGCACATCAACGGCGCGCTGACTTCAATCGGCTGCTCCCCGATGTCGCCCTCTGCAAACGCTGCCCACAAACTGTGAGCTCGTAGTTCTTCCCGGCTGCTGCAGCCCATTCCCCCCTGAAGCATCCCGGCACCGCCACTCCGCTGATCAAAGCAAGCAATCACCTTTCAACAGAGCATAATACCATTGGAATTGACTGTCCGTAGCCCTCGGTGTGCCACATCAGATGCTCCTATAGAGCCGCTCAAAAACTGCTTCCTGGCCCTCATCAACAGGCCCTCATCAACAGGTCCTCTCGGTGCACCGGGGACATGGCAAGGCTTCGTACCGTGCACTATCCTCCGCATCATTTTCAGGATCGGTGAGCAGCTGCCAGCCCCCGAGAACAGCATCCACGCCCTCGCTGCTCAATCCATGCGTGCCCTCATTGCTTACGGCGGCCACATCGGTAAATGCTGGCAGCTGCAGTACCAATCGTATCAAGCCATCCATCATTCTGGAGCAGGCAGCAGCCTGTTCCATTGTCCCCCAAACGCATCAATCCGCTATTTACATCCACCCGTGCCGATTAAGGGATTCTCCCGGGGCTTGACCTGGGTCGTCCCATCTATGCCACGTCAGCTGAACATCAGCCCGGACCTGCATCCTCCACTTGGAGATGCCCAATTGTCTGCAGTCTGGCATGCGAGCGGTGACCTAATGGTATCAAACCTGATTGAGCACAGAGCCCCTGTGCCAGGCAGAACGGGGAGCTGGGAAGACGGGGCAAGAGCCACCTTGGCTGGGAAGACGGGGCAAGGGCCACCTTGGCTGGGGTTGAGGGGCGCAGGCAAGGGCTCTCGTTGATCTCGAGCAGCCACACGCCGAGGCTCTCATCGAGCAGAAAGTCGAAGCCGAGCAGCTCGAAGGCGCCACCCCCTTCTCGCTGCGTCAGGTCTGGCGCCGCGCATCGCAGCACCTGTAGCGCCACCTCCTTCATGCGAGGTACCACCTCATCCTGCGCGTAGCTCCCAGCCAGCGCACACGTCACACGCCGCCAGCCAGCGCACATGTCACACGCCGCCTGTTTTGCCCGCAGTTGGCACGACACCGCTACCCCTGAGCCGCCTCATCAGCCGCACAGCGCGGCGATTGGGTGCCATCTCATAATCAAGCAACTCATTGAGACTATTCCACCACTTTCAGGGTTTATTGTTTAGGGTTTAGGGGGGTTTGCTTCCCTTGGCAGTGATAGGGCAATGGGTTATTTCCTCACGGTTTAGGGTTTGGGGTTTATAAGGATACCCCCTTGGGTAGCAGCGCCCCAATCAGTCCCTTCCGCAAGGTCCAGGGCACTATGGGGTCAGGGTCCAGGTGGCAGCACACCAATGGGCCACGTCCTGGAAGTTTATGGTTTGCGATGTCGGGAGCGCACCTCCCAGGCGGCGCCCCCCCAGTGGGTCTCTTCCTCGAGGTACTGCTTCATGCGTGCGGACGACCACATGTTCTTGTCCCCTGAAAAGACTCGGCCGGAGTGAGTGCCCTTAGCTCCACGCCACGTTCTAGGTTTGCCGGGTCTCTGGGGGATGCAATGCCACCGAGCGCAAGGCTGCACCAGGAAAGGAAAACCAAAGACAAAGAGAACCCCCAACCCCCCCCCTCTCTCTCTCTCTCTCTCTCTCAGTGTGGGGTTGTTAACCCCCGTGGCTGCTGCATAAGGTATTTTGGCTATGAAAGTTGATCTGGAGCCGGAGGTGTGTCAGATCGAAGGTCAGCGTTCCCATCGCCCTTGCCCGTGGCTGAGGGACGGATTGGCAATCTCCAGACGCACGGGGAACTCACGAGCGGCGTCGGAGGAGCAACCCGCTCGCCCGCAAGCAGGGGCGCGGCAGCGAGCGCCAGCTCCTCCAGGGCTGGAAGGCTGTCATGATTCACGGATGGAGGCAGGGTTGCGGGTTTGCGGCAGTGAGAGCGGAGAGAGGGTTGAGCGCGGAGCGGAGAGGAGGTTGAGGGGGCAGCGGGGAGTGTTGCCAGCAACATGCTACGCACCGGCGAATCCGGTGGCTGCATTGTAGCTGGCAACCGTCTTCTGCAGTGTCTGATTGCACACGTGTACGGCGGTGTCGGGAAAGCCACGCGGGTCGAGGGAGTAGGGAGCGCTGCTCAGCCGTATCAAGCATTCATCAAAGAAGTACACCTCCAGCGGGTCCGCCCGCGTTACCAGCACCCACTGCCGCACGTCCATCTGCACCCTCCCCGCAC
>LGRX02015204.1:27558-48475 GCA_001247695.2 Cymbomonas tetramitiformis
CCCCCCGCCCCTCCCCCGCTCCGCCCGCGTCACCAGCACCAACTGTGTCATGGGCATCCACACCTCCCCTGACCTGCCCTTGGAACCCCATGTTTATTGTCACCTGGAGTAGATGGTGCACACTCATCGGACTCCCGCCACACCTCCCCCCCCTCCATGACCGGGGTCTCTCGAAGGAGGCCATCAGGTGTGACGCACTGCGCAATCAGCCTAAAGCGCAGCTACCATCGAGCTGGGGGGAGAGCACCAGGGAAGTGCACACTGGAAACACAAGAGCTGAGTCGCTTCCGATCCAACAGCGCCGTCGGCGCCCGAGTTCATTGTCCTCCGAGCCGCATCGCCCAGGCTTGGAAGGGCCCCTACCTTGTGACCTCGAACGGCAAATGGGGACTCCATGTACTTCTGGATGACGCGGTGCGGGCCGTCCATGGCGTACTGCGTCACTCGCTTCAAGTTGTCTCCAACCTTGACGCCCTCGCCTCGAGCCGCCTCGGAGGGCTTCACCACCCACGCATTCCCGGTGTTGTTCATGTAGTAGCTGTCGGGCCATCGCTTCTGTGCCTCCAGCGCCCGCCCCGCCGTCGGCGATCTGACAAGCGGGTGTGGGTTCGCGCCCCCACCCGACTAACTTGGCGCGCCGGTCGTTTCACCACGGAGTTCGCATCCCATCTCCATTGCATCGAGAGGCGATCTGCCCAACTCAGGGGAACTGCCACTCGGATAAAACCCTGGACACAGCCACTTTTCTCGAGCTCTCCCCTCGCCACAACAGGCGCGCCCTGGGCACCCCGAGAGCTCCCGGGAGTCTCCACTGCAGGCTTTGCCGCTCTACTCCCTGGAACGGGGCAGCTCTGCCAGGGAGGGCCCCTGGAGATCGGCTGTGGCACGCAAGCGCTCAAGGCGGTGCATTCAAGACGCTCCACTTCACCGTGCCCGCCTCTGGAGGCACAGCGCTCCGCCCCACTCCTCGTGCTGGATGCTAGGCCGATCAGCGATGCCGTCAGGTTCTAGGTCCGGGGCAGGGTGGGACCCCGGAGTCCCACCCGGAGTTCACGAGCGGGCGCGGCACAGTCGGGCGCTTGGGCACCCACCCACATGGCGTTGAGGGTGGCGTTGGAGGCCTCCTCCAGGAGCTTGAGGCTCGGCACGTTTGAAGGCTTGTCCTCGTCTGCCGTGGCCGTGAGATGGAGGCCGGAGGCGGTTACGGACGATCTGGGGGCTTCGTCGCGGTGCACCGCGGACGAGGGCCTCGAGGGCCCAGGCGCAGCGCAGGCGGCCGCCGCGCTGCAGCTGAAGGGCACGCACCGGTGCAGCCTGCGCGCAGCGCCGAGCAGTGAGCCACGGAGCGCTGCGAGAAACCCCAAAACAAGTTGATCCCTGTAGGGCCGCAGAGTGCGCGGGCCCACCAGGCATGGGACAGGTTTCACGCCCCTTGCCCAATCTCGCATGGTGCGCGGGCCCACCAGGCATGGGACAGGTTTCACGCCCCTTGCCCAATCTCGCATGGTGCGCGGCCCCACCAGGCATGGGGCAGGTTTCACGCCCCTTGCCCAATCTCGCAGGGTGCGCGGCCCCACCAGGCATGGGGCAGGTTTCACGCCCCTTGCCCAATCTCGCAGGGTGCGCGGCCCCACCAGGCATGGGGCAGGTTTCACGCCCCTTGCCCAATCTCGCAGGGTGCTGAGGAGGCTGCGAGGGGTTGGGTGCACAAAGCGCGGATGAGGGGCTGACATGGCGGTCTGGTGCCCCCAGGCGATGGCGTTGAGCTCCTCGAGATGCTCCAGAATGGCATCCCATTGGTGCTCCTTCAGCGTCAGATGCCGCTCGCTCCACCCGAGGTCCTCTTCCTCCTTCACGTCTTCCCGCGTAGAGATTGGCTCCGCCGCGCCCTCATCCCCGTTCTCCTCGCCACCCGGGGCGTGCTCCGCGCGGAGCTCGACGCCCCCCGGCTTGGTGGCGGGGCTGGAAGGACCCGTGCGTCCCACCGCACACACGCCCGAAGCTCCTCAGCATCTCGTGAACACAGGCCGCGAGCCAGAGTGCAGCGAGGGTGCAAAGCCCGCAGCAGCGCACACAGGACACGGAGCGGGCAGGTCGCGGGTCGGCGCTTACGTGGCAGGCTTGGATTCTGCGGGCTCCACCCGAGGCGTGGCTGCGGCCGGAGATCTCTTTTTTGGCGGAGGCAGCACCAAGCTGCAGCGCAACCCGCCGCATCACACCACCCTCTCTCATCCGGCCCGCGTCGTGACACCGCAGAGAAGCCCCCATCGAAGCGCACGCATTCGCTAGCGAGCCCCATTCTGCCCGAGACTCACAGTACCCACTCTGATACATATGTTTGCAAGGCCTCAAACAGCATCATGGATAAAATCAAGCTACTGCATGGAATATATTTATATAGAACGCGATGACTGTCCTTGCAGTAAAGTCGCCATTGTATTGTCAATGAAATAACTATTGAAGAGTACCCCTCCTTTTTACCGAGGGTTTCTCGATCGGGCTTCGGAACGGTGGTGACATAAAACAAGACAGCTCGATGCTCGGAGAGTACCCCTCCTTTTTACCGAGGGTTTCTCGATCGGGCTTCGGAACGGTGGTGACATAAAACAAGAGAGAGGGCTTCATGCAGAAGGGTTCGCGAAGCCCCTTTGTTTTGCTCTTTCCGTTCAGCCCGTCGGCGACTCATCGCATTTATGTCACCACCGCCCGATAAACTCAAGAGTAACAATAGTTATTTCATTGACAATACAATGGCGACTTTACTGCAAGGACATCACGTTCTATATAAATATATTCCATGCAGTAGCTTGATTTTATCCATGATGCTGTTTGAGGCCTTGCAAACATACAAGAGGTTGTATGTATCACAGGGCCAACGCTGGAGCCGACGATGCCTGCATCACCGGTGCGCCGACTGAAGGGGCCTCCACTGTGTGCAAAAAGGGGTCGGACCATGTCTCTACACGAGTTGCCTGGATGAGACGGATTCGCTATGTTGCCATAGTTCTCCCCTTCCGACAGCCACCCGTTCCAGAGCGACCCCGCAAAAGCTGCCCAATCCACGAACGCCATTGGACCGAAGGATTGAAGTGGCTGAGGACGTGAAAGCAGGCCTGGAGTGGGGAGGGGGCCAGAGAGTGACAGCTCGTCACCTCGGATCGATGTCCTCCGTGCCATCGTGGATGATTGGGTCTCCAGCGTCTGATAGGCTGCGGGAGGACCAGTGAAGCCCTGGAGACACCCGCGGGTGCCGCCGCAGATGCTCTTGGCACGCCAGCACCGACCTGGCCACGCGCATCATCCCTGCGTCAGCTGCGCGTGCGGGGCCCTCCGCTAGCTACACGCCTCGGAGCAGAGGCCGCGGGGTGGGCCCCCGGGTTCCTACCAGTAGAGCACACGCGGGCAGAAGCATGTCATAGGCGCCCTTCCTTTCACCGGGTCATCATCTGGTTGCATTGCCTGTGCCAGCGCTCCGGGACCCCCGCCCGCTCTCTTCACCATACCTACCCCCACTTCATGCACTGGCATTGTCTGCGCCGCCCTTGCCCCCTTATTCCAATGCTAGCACTCGCGCCCCTGGCCCGGCTGCGCCGTGCTCGAGGCCTGGCGGGAGTGTGACAGGGACTGGCGCAAACAGCCAATGGCTGCATGCCAATCAGCGTCGCGGCGTGGAGTGGAGGAGATCCATCCGCACCTCCGCGGCCATCTGCACCACGGCCGCCGCCGCGGTCTGCTGGAAGTCCTGCTGAAACTCCAGCAGCTCCGAGGGCGTCGTGGCGTCATAAAGCCTGGAGCAGCCTCGCCGTGTCCATCAATCCCTCCCTCCTCACCACCATGCACCCAGGCGCATCCACCTCTCTGGGCGTAGCTCGCTGCCCAGGTTGTGGTGTCAAGCCACGCACGCGCGGCTCGTTCCAAATCCCTCGCTCAAGCGCACCCCTCGTCAAAGTGCAGCATGCAGGCGCCAATGCGCGCCACTCCTCGACGCCGCAGCGTCTGGGGCCAGTGGCGCAGCAAACGATTTGCAGAAGATGTTTCCGAGGGAAGAAGAGCTGGGGTGGGGGTGAGGGGAGGGATAGGAGGCTATACCGTGGGAGCACGGAATGTGGCGACACATCATACTCCCAGTGCATGCGTTGCATCACGTTGCTGAGGCCCGCCTGGACAACCTCCCTCCCTCGCCCCTAAGTCTCCACTTGCTCAGGCCTGGGCGAAGTGCATCATCGCTCGCCCCTCACTCTCAACCCGCGGACCTGCAGGCTGCGGACAAATCCGCGAGACCGCAATGAATTCCGTGTTCGACGTTCAGTAGACCACCTTGTTCTCCGCATGCCTATCACGCGGATTAGGACCGCAGACCTCACTTGGATCCACTGGCCGCGCCACCCCTCTGGTGAGCGGCTGGCGCACAACTCAGCAGCTCATGCCGGACCGAAGAAACTCCCACTGCACGTCGATGGGCAATAGCCCAAAAAAGGGGGATGGGGGACCGTGGAAGGGGGGCGAGGGGAGAAGGTCAAAGGGCCTTGCCTTGGTGGTGAGGAGGCCCATGCCTTGGATGTGATTTACCACTTGCGATGGCTCCAACACCTCGTACACAATATCCTGCTCGCCGCACCTCGCCCCGAGCGCCGCCTCTGTCCCTCCGCTGGCTCCAAGGACGCCGCTTCGCCTCTGGGAGGCGCGCGCGGGGCGGCTGCAGCGGACAGGCCAAGCGCAACGTGAGAGCAGGCAAGCTCCGCGCAGCACCAGGAGGCTCCGGGCGTCCCTCCACCAGGGCGGCGGGGGCGCTGCCTCGCCTCTGCGCGCTTCGAGGGCGCACCTGGGAGCGGAGGGTCCAGCACAGGTTGAAGCACATCGAGCCTGGGTCGCGGTTCTCGATCCATCCGCGCTGCAGCAGCCTCGCCCGCACCCCGACCCCGTACGTCCCGTCCAGGACGAACACCTGCATGTCCTCGGAATGCCCGTTCCTTCTTCTCCACGCCTGCGCTCCGCCCTCAACTCCAAAATGGCCCGTGAGCCTCAGCCGCGCTGCCCGTCCCCCCGACCCACGTGTCTCCCGCACTCTCCATGCTCCACGCGGCCCTCTGCCCGCAGCCCCGAGATGCGCCCCCTTCCCGCAAGGGCTGACGGGGGCGCGCAAGGAATGAGGAACGCGATGTCCCCACCTTAAGATCCCTCACGCTCATCAGGTGCGGACGTATCTGCACGCCTTCCATGATGTCCTCTTGCTGTGCATTGCCCCGCTCCGCGCCCCTCAGCCTCCCTTTGCACGTGTTCCCTTCAGTCTCTCAGCTACATAGGTACCCCTTCCCTGCAGCCCCAGAGGGGGGGGTGGCGCCTGCTGGAGGAGAGGGGGGTGTGCCATAGCAAGAGGAGACGCCGCACACCTTCTTCCGCTCCTTTTCCTCCACCCCACCATTTGCCCTGAATTCCTCGAGCTGCTTCAGCACCTGTCCCGGCAGAGGTCACGCCCGGCGCCGCGCTGAGAGCTGCTCTAGACGCAACGCCTCTCACACACCATCCCGCTGTCACACGCCCTCCCGCTGTCACACATCCCCCTCCTCCCCCCGAACCGAACATTGCACACGTCACCCCCTGTCATCCACCCCCTAAACATTGCACACGCTACCCCCCTCACCCTGAACATTGCACACATCACCCCCTCTCAGCCCACCCCTCCCCCCAGACATTGCACACATTAAAACCCCTCCCCGGGGCCCGCATGAGGCAAGAACAGGCAGCCCGTGGTAGGAACGTGGGTAGATGCAGAGGGAAAGTGGCTGGGGCCGAGGGTGAGGACTCACCTTTGCCATCACCATCTTATCCAGCAGCTTCCGGCGCCTCTCCGCCTTTTTCACTTGCTCCTCCTGCGACCCGCAACAACCCGGAGGCACCGTCCTCTCCAACACCTGAATGCGGGAGGTTCAAAGGATCAGGCAGGGGGCGGGGCAGGTGTATGGGGGGTGGGCCCTCAGAGGCAGCAAGAAGGGCGCTGCCACAGCAATATCTCCGCCTGAGCTCGAGGAGTACCTGCGCTCTGAGCTCCTCTTCCTGGTCTTTTTTAATGTTCTGGAGGTTTAGGGTGGCCTTCTCCTGAGGCAGCCACAGGGAGCGCACCCTCCCTCTCAGCCGCCGCCGGCCGAGTGGTCATTGACACGGCGCATCGGCGCGTCCTTGGCCTGCCTTGCCGCGTCCTTGGGCTTCAAGGCTGCAAGATCCCGCCTTGACCGTGGGATGTGCACGCGGAGTGGAATGCGCCTCGCAGAGGTTCGGAGTACGTGGCGCGTGAAACACCTTGATGGCGGCGGCGGCGGCGAGGGCCACCTCCCGAGGAGGTGTCACCGGGCGCGGGGGCGGCCTGGGCTCTGCGATGACTGGAGCCTCGATGACCACCTTGTCATACTTCGTGTCCACCTGCGCCCAGGAGAGCGGTGGGCAGCAAGCCCTTCAGTCGATAAGGCGACATCCAACAGGCCACCACCGCCCGTGTCCACGTGGCGCCACGCATCTCTATTGCTCGTTGCCACGTGGTGCCACGCATCTCAATTTCTCGTGGCCGCGTTGCGCCATGCATCTCAATCACTCCTGGCCACCCATCTCTACGGATCAGAGGCATGCGCCCCGGCAACACTGCAGGCTGCAACCATGCGCTGGCGGCACGCGGGCTGCTGATCACAGTTGCCTGCGGCCAATCAGCACTGCAGACCCGCACTCCTCACCACCACGAATGCACATTCTGTGATGGGCATCGCATCCCCGCATTGGAAGTGGAGGGCGCCTCGCAGTGACGGAAGGGGGAGGGGGCACGCCCGCGAGAGCAGGCGCCTGGCGGTCCTGGCAGGTGATAGGCGGGGGCGCTGGAGGCATTACCTTATCTAGCCCAAGGCGCTGCAGCTGGGCGCGCCGCTGCAGCTCCTCATTCTCCTTCTCCACGATGACTTTCTCCTCCGCCTCCCACACCATGTCCTGAATGCTGCTGATGTTGTCCCTCACGCGCGCCTGCCACAGCCCATCCGGCGTAAGCCATCTGTCATCCGTCATTTGTCATCTGTCATCTGGAGCGCAGGGGCGGGAGATGTGGCGTCGCCCACAGCGGGGGGGGGGGGAAGGGGTGGGGGGCGCAGAGGAGTCTTGAGCTGGCCATGCATAGGCATAGCTGTGGCTGCGGGATAAGGGGCTCTTCCTCCCAGTATGGGCCCGAGGCGCACCGCAAGCTCTGCAGCCATGGCCCTCTGCTGGGGGGTCTTGGAGGCCCGCAGGGCTTTGGCCTGGGCGCGCTTCAACCGCAGCAACGCCCGGGCGCCGCTCGAGTACACCCCGGCGGCAACTGCAGCGCGCGACTCCCGTAGCCCTTTGCTCCCCTGATTCTTGCTGCTGCCGACCTGCTGCTGCACCCCGCCCCCCCTCCCACTGCCCTCATCACTATCTGATGCACAGCTGGATGCCTGGAGATCCTAGGGACGTTACCCGCGGGTCAGCATTTGCTTGCGCGGCTAGATGCTTGGAGCTCCCAGGGACGTTACCCGAGGGTCAGCATTTGCGTGCGCGGCTAGATGCCTGGAGCTCCTAGGGACGTTACCCGCGGGTCAGCATTTGCGTGCGCGGCTAGATGCCTGGAGCTCCTAGGAGGTTACCCGAGGGTCAGCATTTGCGTGCGCGGCTAGATGCCTGAGCTCCTAGGGAGGTTACCTAAGGGTCAGCATCTGCGTGCGCGGCTAGATGCCTGGAGCTCCTAGGGAGGTTACCCGCGGGTCAGCATTTGCATGCGCGGCTAGATGCCTGGAGCTCCTAGGGAGGTTACCTAAGGGTCAGCATTTACAACCGAAGATAGATGCCTAGAGCTTCCAGGGATGAGTATCAAGAAGGCACTTTCCACTTGGCGCCCGGGCGGAGCTCAGCAGGGCCAGGGCCTACGGCCCTCCACGGGGGCGACCAGGCCCTGCCGCCGAGGGCAGAGAATACGCAACTGATTGTTCAAACCCGGAAAACACGACATGCCATGCGCCTTCATTCCCGAGGAGGTCCGCCAACCTGCCTCAGATGGGAGAACAGTAGTGAGGGGGGATGCGTGCACCGGGTGACCAGGGGTTGAAGGGCACTAATGAGCGCACCGCACACTCCAACGAGTCCCGAATGTCACGCACAGTGTTGCCAGCTGACGACGCCCGTCGGAGAGGCAGCGAGTCAGCCGCATTCAGCTCATCTGTAGCCGGACGCCACCTTTCCTCACATGAATTACCAGGGGCAGGAGCGCGGGGTGGCAAAGATGCAAGCGAGCCGAGCAGCAAGGATGCTGGTGTGGGCGGTATGGATGTGTCACCAACGCCGCTCAGAGACGCCTGTGCACACCGAGCTCAGGCTGTGCATATTCACAAAGGAGAACCATGACCGAGCTGTCCGGTGACAATGTCGAAATTTGGAGAGGTCATCGGTCAAATCTCAAGCGCCTCGGAGCGCGCTAGGCCTGCTTCCGCCGAGGCGTCAGGACTCGTCACGAGTTGAGCCGAAACCATGTCATTTGCATACACATTCCATATTTAGGACGCCATTTCGTAATGTGTTAGAAAAGAACATGGAGGGCTAGGCTCCCTCAGAAAAAAGCAACGCAACCTGAAAAGGCTGTCTTTCTTCTTGCTTGCTTGCTTGCTTTCTTTCTTTCTTCAAGAACATGGTTTTGGCGCAATGCTCGACGAGTCCTCACCCCTCACTTCGTCTGACAAGTGTGCGCCAACGTACTTAAAGTTTCCTCATTAGGTCGAACTCTTCTCGCACTCGTTATCCATCTGAGCAAAGCCTGAGGGGTGCAGGTCATTTGTTGACAATGTCGCATGGAGCCTTACCGGTGGAGCTGCGGAGGCACTCCCTCTCCGATGAGGCCTCAGCCTGCAGCTTCTCTTGCGCTCTGCCAGCCTCCATTCCGCCCCGCCCCATGTCATCATCAGGTCCGCAGAGATTCACCATTTCTAAATGCGCTAGATGCGCCAAATACACCAGCAAAGCTGCTACACCTCTTTCATTCCAAACCTAGCCCATCGTCCATCGGTCACTGCGTTCACACCAAGATCATCCCTCCATCATTCCTCCCAATCCTACGGCCACCGATGCCATTCCCTGCCCGAGTCTTCCTTGGTCTGACAGTCATACCCATCATCCCTGTGGTGATCACCTTGGCAAGACACACACTGGGAGACGCGAGGAGCGCCCGGAGGCCCAACCCACCAAAGCACGCACATCACAACACGAGCTTGCGTGGTGTCCAATCACCCATCGCTCGGGTCTACGGATAAGCACACACTGGACGGCACGAGATCCGCCGACAGAAGCCAGCCCAATATCATCCCAGTGGATGTGAGAAGCATTCAGGAACAGGGCGGGGCCGTGGCAAGATACCATTCGCTTCGACACCAAGGTCTTCCCTGCTCGCTCTGGGTACCCCAAAAAATTGCGATCTGTCGCTGGCATGGGCGTCTGATGGGAAAAGAACCAAACACGGACACAGATAGGCCAAACACTGAACGGCATGAGATCGGCCAACAAAAGCCAGCCCACCATCATCCCAGTGGATGTGAGAAGCAAATCAAGAGCAGGGCGGGGCCGTGACAAGATACCACAAACGCATACATATTCCCAACCCAAATGCAAAGCAGCATGGAAAGATGATACGATGTGACCGATCGTCGCCAAACAACTGTTGGTCTCTGGGTTACGGAGTAAGCGGACCCTGCTGGCATGCCCCCCAGTGGCTCCCGGTCGATGGATGGGACCTATTGGTCCATGGTTATGTCATGAATGCAGTCACACCACACAGCATGGACACCCCATGTCAAAAAAAGGAAACATGCGGGCACCTAAGTGGATAGGCCACACACACTGAACGGCATGAGATCGGCCAACAAAAGCCAGCCCATCATCATCCCAGTGGATGTGAAAAGCAAATCAAGAGCAGGGCGGGGCCGTGACAAGATACCACAAACGCATACATATTCCCAACCCAAATGCAAAGCAGCGTGGAAAGATGATACGATGTGACCGATCGTCGCCAAACAACTGTTGGTCTCTGGGTTACGGAGTAAGCGGACCCTGCTGGCATGCCCCCCAGCGGCTCCCGGTCGATGGATGGGACCTGTTGGTCCATGGTTATGTCATGAATGCAGTCACACCACACAGCATGGACACCCCATGTCAAAAAAAGGAAACATGCGGGCACCTAAGTGCTCCCCACAAAATTCAAGGGAAAACACAGAAGGTGTACTTCACCACCTTCTGCCTCTCCTCGCAGCACGACAGACGAATCTACCGAGCTCTCCAAGAGGCAGTGCCCGCCAGAATGGCACCACAGGGATAACCGCCTCCCAAAACCCACTTCCACCCGGCGGCCGTCCCCGTTCACAGCGATCCGCCAGTACTTCATATCAAGGTCAAAGAACACAAGTCCCCCAGCATGTGTAATAACCATGAGCACTGTACACGGAGAGGGAGCTAGCGTCAGACGAATCCAAGACACTCCCAAAAAGCGAGCCATAGACGAATCCCCGACGCACTCAAAGAGGCAGTACCCGTCAGAAGGGTACCACAGGGACAGGCACATCCCATCATCCAAATCATTCCAGTGGCCGTCCCCGTTCACAACGAGATGCCAGTACCCCATAAAGTGGGTGTCAACCACCAGTCTCCCGGCAGGTGAAAAAGCCCCAAGGCACTGGACATAAATAGAGCCAGCCGCAGACGAATCCCCGGCGCCCTCAAAGAGGCAGTACCCGCCAGAAGGGTACCACAGGGACAGCCACATCCCATCATCCAAATCATTCCAGTGGCCGTCCCCGTTCACAGCGATCCGCCAGTACCCCATAAAGTGGCTGTCAACCACCAGTCCCCCGGCAGGTGAAAAAGCCCCAAGGCACTGGACATAAATAGAGCCAGCCGCAGACGAATCCCCGACGCCCTCAAAGAGGCAGTACCCGTCAGAAGGGTACCACAGGGACAGCCACAATCCCATCATCCAAATCATTCCAGTGGCCGTCCCCGTTCACAACGAGATGTCAGCACCCCATAACGTGGCTGTCAACCACCAGTCCCCCGGCAGGTGAAAAAGCCCCAAGGCACTGGACATAAATAGAGCCAGCCGCAGACGAATCCCCGACGCCCTCAAAGAGGCAGTACCCGTCAGAAGGGTACCACAGGGACAGCCACATCCCATCATAGGCCACACACACACACAGAGTACCAAGAGTGGATCCACGAGGTTGGTGGCGGGCATCAGGGCGCACCCGTGATATGCACTCGAAGGCCTCCCACGGCCGGACGCCAGGCGACCCCTGCTGGACCCTAGTGGCGTGGTGCTGCTCGCCAGCCGAGGCCCGAGGTGTGTCGGCTCTGTCGAAGGCTCCGGCCGCGCATGGCTCTGGGCGCTCTGTGCCAGGGCTTCGGGATGGTGCACGAGTGACGTCGGCGCTGAGGTTGGGCGCGCGGGCGACACGGGCATGGCGGGATCCTTTCCGCGGAGATCGCATGGTGGCCGGAGTGCTGCCCGGTTAACGGCCCGCATCGGCAGGCTCATGAACTGCTCCACTGCCGCCGAACGTCGTGGCGTCTTCCCGTCGGGCTCCTGCCCCTCCACGAAAGTAGTGAGTCGCGCGAATGAGCGGCCCGGTGAGGGTGTTGCGCGAATGAGCGGCCCGGTGAGGGTGGCGCGCGAATGAGCGGCCCGGTGAGGGTGGCGCGCGAATGAGCGGCCCGGTGAGGGTGTGGCGCGAATGAGCGGCCCGGTGAGGGGTGTGTTGCGTGAATGAGCGGCCCGGTGAGGGTGGCGCGCGAATGAGCGGCCCGATGAGGGTGGCGCGCGAATGAGCGGCCCGATGAGGGTGGCGCGCGAATGAGCGGCCCGGTGAGGGTGGCGCGCGAATGAGCGGCCCGATGAGGGTGGCGCGCGAATGAGCGGCCCGGTGAGGGTGGCGCGCGAATGAGCGGCCCGGTGAGGGTGGCGCGCGAATGAGCGGCCCGGTGAGGGTGGCGCGCGAATAAAGCGGCCCAGTGAGGGGGTGGCCTTGCGAATGGCCCGGCCAGTGAAAAGTGTTGCGCGCGAATGGCCGGCCCAGTGAGGTGGCGCGCGAATGAGCGAGCCCGGGGCAAGGTGTCGCGCGTAGGCGGCCCGGTGAGAGTGGCGCGGAATGAGCGGCCAGTGAAGATCGCGCCTTGAAGATGAGCGGCCAGAGTGAGTGTTGAGAATGGCGGCCCGGTGAGAGTGTTGCGCGAATGACGGCCCAGTGAGGTGGCGGCGCGCGAATGGCAGGCGGCCCGGTGAGGTGGCCTTGTGAATGGCCGGCCCAGTGAGGTGTTGGCGGGCTGGCGGCCCGGTGAGGGTGTTGCCGCGA
This sequence comes from Cymbomonas tetramitiformis, assembly GCA_001247695.2. Lineage (NCBI taxonomy): Eukaryota > Viridiplantae > Chlorophyta > Pyramimonadophyceae > Pyramimonadales > Pyramimonadaceae > Cymbomonas > Cymbomonas tetramitiformis. The sequence continues at coordinate 39,933 of LGRX02015204.1, forward strand.
ATAGGCGGCCCGGTGAGGTGGCGCGCGAATGAGCGGCCCGGTGAGGGTGTTGCGCGAATGGCGGCCCGGTGAGGGTGTTGCGCGAATGAGCGGCCCGGTGAGGGTGGCGCACGAATGAGCGGCCCGATGAGGGTGGCGCGCGAATGAGCGGCCCGATGAGGGTGGCGCGCGCCTTGCAGAAGCCATGCAATGCGAAGTAGAGCTGGGTGCATCCACCGGGAGCACCTGGCGCTCGGCTTGCTCGCGCGAGCCCTTAGCCCCGTCAGTCCAGCCCGCGCGCAGCGGATGCAGCGCACTTCCAGCCTGCCTCCCCGCGCCCTGCACACTCAGCGCTAACTCACATCGGGGGGCACTAAGCGGGCATGATTAAGCTGCCGGGCGATGGCCGCAGATCGGCAGATGGCCAGATGCAGATGATGCCTCACGTGGGTCGAACCACAATCACACGGGGCGTGGGCCGTGCGTGGCTGCAGAAACCACAATCACACGGCAGGGGGTTGCACGCGCCCAGGATCCACATCACACGGGCGGGGGCTGCACGCTGGGCCGCAGCACAATCACACGGCTGGGGCTGCACGCTGGGCTCTGTGAAATCCACAATTGGCACGGCGGGGGTCATACGCGGGCCACAGAAATCCACAATCACACGGTGGGGTTTGCACGCGGGCCGCAGAAATCCACAATCACACGGTGGGGGTTGCACGCGGGCCGCAGAAATCCACAATCACACGGCGGGGGTTGCACGCGGACATCCAGGTGGAGTGCATTAGTTTGGCCAGGGAGCGCTGGTTTGCCACATCTCGCGCACGTGGAGGGGGCGCGGAGGCGTGGCTGCTTCCATAGCAGGCTGCGCACAGCAGCAAGCAGGAGGCGCCGCACCATGGATGGCGCTGCGGCAAAATCATCCTCTGCCATGTAGGCGAGAGTCTCGAACACGTCATCCTCCACCATTCCGTTCAGCACACCGCCAGAGAGACGCTCCGTCTCCTGAGCCGTCAGCACCCGGGAAGGACACGGGTGAGCTCTTCTGGGGTGATGGGACAGAGCTTCAGCCGCTGGGCGTACAGTGAGAGAGGTGATGAGCGCCCAAAGGCCCAACCACCACATCACGCAGGTAACTGAAAGAGCGCAGTATCCCATAGGTCATCGGTCATCCCACACAACCTAGTCGAGGCCATGATTCAGAGTTTGAATATTCAAGCAGGTGTGGAATCTCTCTACAACCTTTCACCCCCACATTCCACGGCCGCACCCTCCCAGGCGGGGGCGCCCGTTGGTTTCAGCTGCATCGAACATGTGGGAGCGGGAAGAAAGCCGAGTCGAAAGAACGGGTGGATAATGATGACGACGCCAGGCTGAACCGGGCAGAGAAGCTTCTCGGAATCCGCACCATGCCACTGCACGGCTGCACCAGCGCTTTGAGGGGAACACCTCCGGCAGAGCAGGGCCACAGGGAAGAGGGGAGAAAGGGGTGAGGGAGGAGGGGGGGGAAAGGGGTGAGAGGGCCAGGGTGAAGGTTACGGAATGGGCGGACACCTTCCCACGGATGTCCGGGGCAGGACAATCCAGGGCGCCAGGCAGCCCCCCTCCGAAGGTGGAGGACTGCTGCAGCAGGGCGCGCAGGCCGGTGGTTGGGGCAGAAGGTGAGGAGGTGGAAGTTGCGGAGCCTGAGGTTGGGGGACGAGAAGGAGGGGCCTGCTTCCTGGAGGAGCTCTTGTGCCGCGGCCGCTCGGCGTCTGCTGACAGTGCAGGACCCCCTTCGAGTGTCAGCTTCGTGGCGAGCCCTTGGCCACGAGACTGAATTGGGGAAATGTAGGAGGAAACGTTCATAATTCACAGTGATAGAGATGCAAGATCGGCTAGATGTTCCGGAATCGGATTGGCCTACCAGTCGCAAAGCCAACAACTTCGGTCGCCAAACGCACATCCGGCATCCGAGCTGGCAAGGCCACGCAAGAGCAAGCCGAGGGCACCCAGTCGGAAGTGGGCACGTGGCGGAGGAGGGGGACTGGAGAGGGGGTTGGTTACCTTGCTGGGGCGCCCGAGAGCTCGTCGAGCGCGGCAGCTTGTGAGGTACGGCACCTCCTCGCTGGGGGCCCGCGACATGGGGGTTCTGGCGTGGGAGGTTCTGGCGGGGAAGCGGGGCGGTGCTCTTCCGAGAGGAAGTGGCGGGCGTCCCGGTGCGTGACACGGGCGCAGAGGGGCGTCCTGCGGAGGGCGGGGAGGAACCGCGCTGCAGCAGCGCTTCCTCCAGCAGGCTCCAGGCGCTCGCAGGTGCGCCGGGCTCATCGCTGTCTGCGGCCGGCAGCTCGCGGCTGATCACCTCCGCCGCCTCCCTGGTTGGGGCAGGCAGCCTTGCTTCCCTCAGCTCTCTGGCGAGGCCTCGCGTGCCCCTCAGAGACTGCGTTATCCAAGGCTCCACAGGAGAGCACGACTGGAGCACAGCGGCCGATCAGATCGATCCAAAGGCTTCGCAGGAGGAGTTGGAGCACGAGTTAAGCGGACACTGGGCGAGATGTTGCATCGAAGGAAGCTCCAAGGGGCGGACCGAGCGGGGCGACTACCGCCGGAGACGGGAGGAAGAAAGGGTGCGCAGGCAACGAGGAGCGATTTGCGGGAATGCACAGCAGCTTGGAGCGAACGCCGTGAGCGGAGGACACCTACGCTGACCCAGGCGGGGCAAGAAACCCCAAGCGTGGCAGGCGAGGGGCCGCACCGTTCGGACTCCAACGTGGCGCGCAGGCGGTGCACGAGCTGAAGCCAGTCGCCTGCTTCCTGATGTCACCAGCGCCTCGTCCCAGGACTGAGAGGGCGGGGTTGGGGCAACAAGACGAGTGTGGCCGAGGCCGTCTGCCATCGTGCGGAGTCCAGCGTATCCGGGGACTGCTCGCACGATTTTCTCCGAGCTTTTCGGGCGACCAGGCCTGATCCTAGTGATACGCAGCCGCGCTCCGCGAAGGAGGGAGCAGATGGCTGCTTCCAGGCATGACAGCCCGAGCAAGCCCGTGAGGGAGTTTGCGCGCGCGCAGGTGCACGCGTTGCTCGACAAGCACAGATGGTTAACGAAGAATAGGACAAGGCGAGAGAGCGAATAGTCAAAGATGAGAGCCGTACCGGTCCGAAGGATTGAAGTGAACTGCCGTGGCACATGGCGCTACTGCTGCAGCTGTTTTTGGCCTGCCGCTTTTTGGTTTTACGAGCATCATCTACAAACATCGCGTGGCCGTTGGGACGTCCGAGCACATGTAAGCACTTTGCGAGCTCTGTCGGATGTTGTCAGTTCGGTAGCGTCCCTTGGCACGGCGACCCAAGCCTTCCCCCAGAACCGGCGGGCTCCAAGGAAACTTCTGCGCGCGTTCAATCAGAGGAAGGCTCCGGGAGTGCCTCGTGTTTGGCGCTATCGTGCCCACACACGCAAGTTAGCGTCACCTGCGCGCGTGCCGCCGCGACCAACAATTTCAGCGAGCGCGAGGCGTTGCAGAAAGCATCGAGGCGTAGGAGATAAGTAGAGCTGTCAGCCAAGTGACCTTCCCCCCAAATATCGTTTGGGATTTTCGTGACAGACAGGTGCGAGATCGGTATATGCCAGTGCCGAAGCTGGAAAAGGCTGAAAGAAACTATGGCGAGCTCACAAATGCTCGCTTGCAAGCAGCGCTAGTAACCCACCTCGGAACGGCGTTGACAAGACATATATCTACCCCCAAGCTCTTCTACCTCTTCTTCAGTCATATTCCTGGTTGGCACAAACAGCTCCGTCGCCACGTCACATTTGCGCATGCACCCTAGCCGCGAGGGGACGAGGTGAAGCCTGGTGAACTGAACAGCGACGGAAGCGGCGTCCCCTGGTGGCGGCGTCTCTACTGTGGAGCATCTAAAGCTGTCCAGCCTTAGCAGCTCATAGAGAACAGAGCTCTAAACATAGGAAGATGTCCCAATAAACTTTGTAGCACACCACGGTGACGCACTAAGGGGAGTTGGAGCACCCTTGGTATAGTACTAGAGCTTGCCGAGCTTAAAATTCTGGCTCCAGTCTTTGAAGAGAGTTTAGTTTGCTATGCGGACAAGCAGGATACAGGATGAGGAGTGTGAAGGGAAGGGTTTCCAACTACTCACTCTAATTTGGAAGAAAAGTCCACGCAATCACAGCCTTTCTGCTTGCAGCAACCCCGATTTGTACCGAAAAAGTCCTTCATGGATCCCTCCCGGCTGATTCGAAAGAGTGTATCACCAGTAGTTGGAGAAACTAATTTTACATCGCATTTTCACGTAAAAATTGTTGGAAAGCAAAATGATATGCTCGTGAGGCAGCTTGCAAACCAAGAAAGTAGAAACCATGAAGCTCTGATCGACACTCATGCGATGGTCTCATCCGATCGTCATGTGCTAATCGTCGTTTGATGTTTAAGATGTTTCTTGTTCTTGGCCTTTCGTTTGTCGTACTACTAGGCCAGTCGATCTAAAGATCTCCACTAGGCCTGCGACCGAATATTTGACGTCATTTTGCGATCGGACGGCACTGGCACGATACGATTAGTAACGGGGCTTTATTATTCGGGTTTCCAATACTACAGACGCTGGAATTCAGAATCGGAATTAATTACAGCGTCTGTCATCCCATGACATCTCGCGATAGCGATATCGAACTGAAGGGTGATTGATGACGTCCAGCAGTCACTACACAAGCGACACTTGAAATAACAGGAACCGGAACAGCATTGGGATCAGGTGTCAAAAGGGCTCGATTGGCATTGCGATTGGCATTGTGATTGTCATCTCAAATCACCCGCCCGAACGCGACGCTACTCTGATCTGAACTCTCGTTAGCCAGAGGTTACAGTACCGCTGCGCGGCCGATCGCGCGATTCTCGACAGAAAGGAATGGAAAGCACTACTGTAAGCAGCTCCGGATTGCCACAGAAATTTAAGAAAATCGATAAAACTGGGAGAAAATCGCCGCGTCCGAAGGCTCTGACTTGTGAGAGTGTCCCACCCCGAAGCGAACGTTACAATTTGTCAATTTCAGTTTCGGAGTTCGATGGACGAATCGATTTTCCACCGTTAGATCCCTCTCGGAACTTTCCGGCAGGACACTGGAACGGACACCGGACGACAGGAGTACCTCAAGAACCTTCTCTTCTCAGCAAAAGATGCGAGGTCCTCCTTCGTTCAAGAGCTTTCCATCCGATCGGATTTTCTCTTTATAATATGTTTCCTTAAATTTATCGGGATGCTACGCCACTGTGGACCAGCTCCATAACGTGTTATTCACCCCAGGTGCTGTGAGCGGGAGAACCTCTCCTCAATCTCGGAAGTGAGGTTTGAGCGGCTGGATTTCACGAAGCATGTCGCGAGGGTTCGGTGGAATGAAACCGTTTTTTTCAAAGTCGGCACTCATATTTTCACAATTCTCCGTGAACTATGCTGCCAGCACAAATGCTTCGTTATCCCGGTGCCTCCTCCCGCACACCTCGAGGAGCTTCCATCGATCATCGCTCCTTGCGATATCAAGTATGCAGAGGGCTGTACGTTCAAACTTCGCAGCGCGTATGTTCTCAACTGTTGACCAAGCCTCCGGAGACCGATACGCCACCACTACCTCAGATCCCTTGGAGACGGAGAAACTTCTTCGGGATACGGCGGACACCCTGGTACTATCTCCCACCTCTTTCACCGCCCTGAGTGTATCAGTGCACAATCCGCGGCAAAGCGAGCCGGAGCCTTTTCGCTGTCGCCTTTTCTCTTCTCCTGTTTTCACGTCCACTTAATTAATCCGGCGACCATCCAGAAATGCTATTAGGTCAAGCTGTCTACTAGCCGTAGTCGGTGTGAGCCTGCTGTTGGGAGGGGTTGTGCGTTGCAGGTAAAGTACCTGACGTCATCGAATGACGTTTCGGCCCCCGTGGTAAAGCTCAGCTCTCCTGACAGCATGGAGAGCGACTTCGCTGCGGTCGGCGTTCCCCTGGAGCTGCGCGATGGCGAAGGGCCTGTAAGTGGGCCAGACCTACACAAGGCATTGGAAACCACCTTGGATCTCTGTGTTCGGACTTCGCACCCTTACTTCCTCAATCAGTTGTATGCTGGCGCCGATCGAGCCGGCGTTGCCGCGGACTGGGCAGTGGTTGCTGCCAACACAAACGTGCACACCTACGAGGTCGCTCCAGTGTTCACCATGGTCGAGCAGAAGGTGTGCTGCAACTACACGCACCTTGCGCGCTGAGCTTGTCGTGGGATACCAGTTTTCCTGCTCACATGGCTCCCTTGATCGCGCTGAAAGGAAGCTCGCTCCGCTCACTCTCCCGACGTCCGACCACGCAGGTGCTGCAAAAGTTGGCGCGTGTCATCGGAGGCCGCTTCCAGGCGGCGTCGGACGGCCTATTCGTTCCTGGCGGGTCCATCGCCAACACCTATGCCATGCACCTCGCGCGTCGCCGCGCCGACCCCGCGGCCAACACTCGCGGCATGGCGGGTGGTACGCGGCGTCCCCACGCGTAGACCGGAAGAATCTGGCGGAAGTTCCACGAGGATTGTCACGAATGTGTCGTTGAGGCACGCGGGCGCTTTGCCTGGCGCTTAGGCCTCCAGACGTGCTCTTGTTTGCAGTAGGGTCGTAGCTTTGGAGAAGTTCAATGTGCAACAGTGTGCCGCAGCTTCCAGACGTGCTCTTGTTTGCATTAGGGTCGTAGCTTTGGAGAAGTTCTGTGTGCAACAGTGTGCCGCAGCTTCCAGACGTGCTCTTGTTTGTCGCAGGGCCGCGGCTGGTCGCTTTCACCTCGGAGCACGCTCACTACTCCTATAAGAAGGCTGCCATGCTCATGGGGCTCGGGAGTGACAACTTGGTTGCGGTGGCCTGCGATGCGGCCGGCGCCATGAAACCCGACGCGTTGCGCTCAGCGATGCAGGCGCGCCGCACGTATCCCTCTTGATCACCGCAAGAGGCGCCTTCGAGTTTTGTAAACGTTTGGTCGTCGATGGTTCTGCAGATGGTGGCGTCGAGGTGATGCATGAGTCGGCAACTTGGAGGTGTTGCCCGGAGCGGTGGCGTAGAGGTGGTGCATGTTGGCCCGGAGGTAGTGCACGGTGTGGCGGGGTGGAGGTAGTGCACGGTGTGGCGGGTGAGGTGTTGCCCGAGTGGTGTGTTTGGATTTGGCAAGAGGAAAAAAGATGTAGGCAGTCGATGGTCACCGCGTGCAACTAGTGCACGGGTCGTGGCGGGCGTGGAACTGGTATCGGGTCGGGCGGCGTGGAACTGATGTAACAGGTCGGGCGGCAAAAACTGGTGCACGGGTCGGGCGCGCAACTGGTGCACGGGTCGGGCGGCGTGGGAACTGGTGCACGGGTCGGGCGGGCGCGTGGAACTGGTGCACGGGTCGGCGGCGCGGAACTGGCACAGGTCGGCGACGTGGAACTGGCACAGGTCGGGCGGGCAAGGAACTGGCACGGGTCGGCGCGGCGCGCTGGTGATGCACGGGTCGGGCGCGTAACCGGCACGGGTCGCGGCGTGGAACTGGTGCACGGTCGCTGGCGGCGGAACTGGTGCACAGGTCGGGCGCGCGGAACTGGTACACAGGTCAGCGGCGCGGAACCGGTGCACGGTCGGCGGCGTGTTGGTGATGCACGGTCGGGCGGCGTGGAACTGGTGCACGGGTCGGCGGCGTGAACTGCTGCACGGGTCGGCGGCGTGAACTGCGCACGGTCGCGGCGTGGGAACTGGTGCACGGGTCGGGCGCGTAACTGGTGCACAGGTCGGCGCGGCGGAAGTGGTGCGCAGGTCGGGCGGCGGAACTGGTGCACGGTCGGGCGCGTGGAACTGGTGCACAGGTCGGGCGGCGCGTTGGTGATGCACGGTCGTGGCGGCGTGTTGGGTGGTGCACGGTCGGGCGGCGTGGAACTGGTGCACGGGTCGGCGGCGTGTTGGTGATGCATGGGTCGGCGGCATGAAGGGGGTACAACGGTTGTGCGCTTCAGGCAGCTCCCTGGAGTGCAGATTTTTTTTTTGTGCTTGTGCGCTTTAGGGAGCTCCCTGGAGTGCAGATATTTTTTTTTCCTCGCATGGAATGACCTTGACTCTGCGCTTGTGTTTTGATTCCTCGGACTTGCCTTGGCGCTGCACTCAGGAGGCGCGAGACAAGGGCAAGATCCCGTTTTTTATTGGGGCGACCGCGGGTACCACCGTCACCGGCGCGTTTGACCCTTTCCTGGCCCTTGCGGACGTGGCAGAGGCTGAGCATGCTTGGCTCCATGTGGATGGGGCGTGGGGCGGCGCTGCGCTGCTTTCACCCACTGCACGCATCGAGCTAATGGCCGGCAGTGCGCGGGCCGACTCAGTGGCGTGGAATGCACACAAGCTGATGGGGATGCCGCTGCAGTGCTCTGCGTTCGTCACCGCGCACCCCGGTGCTCTCAAGGTGCGCGACACTTGCCACCACACGCCTGGGGTCCCTCAACGTACTCCATGTCACCCGGGCTAATAGCGGCTGCCCTGCCATGTCGCCGCACCTAGGGCCTCTCAAGTTCCCCCGCCATGTCGCCGCACCTAGGGCCTC
>LGRX02015205.1:0-14796 GCA_001247695.2 Cymbomonas tetramitiformis
GCTGCGCATGGGTCGGGTGGAGAGGTGCTCACATCGGCTCAGACATGGCTGCGCATGGGTCAGGTGGAGAGGTGCTCACATCGGCTCAGGGGGACAGAATCCTGAAGGGGAATGCGGAAGATGTGGCTGCTTTTCACGCAGCATGACTTGCAGGGCTATGGGCAGGAATGCGGACGGCGCAGGAGGAAGGATCCGTTTCGCGGCGAGAAGGGGAAGCCATGCACAGTCTACGCGCAAAAACAGCCTCTGCAGCGTTCCATGCACAGGCTCACATATGGCTGAGCCTGGATCGGGGTATCCTGGGGCAAGATCGAGTGGGCGTTGCAGGAAGGTGCAGGCACTGGTTGCAGTGGTCCTGGGGGCAAGATCGAGTGGGAAGTGGCGTTTGTGAAGGTGCAGTGGCACTGGAGCTGGGCACTGGGGGGCAGATCTGAGGGCGTTTGAAGGTGCAGGCACTGATGGGTATCTGGGGTAAAAGATAGGAGACGCGCTTGAAGGTGCAGGCACTGAAGGGCATCCAGCAAGACTGTTAAGCCGCTTGAAGGTGTGATACCCGATCTGGCAACTGGGCAAGATCGAGGAAGAAGTGCTGAAGGTGCAGGCACTGGAGCAGGGTGGTCCCAAAGGGGCACTATGGCGCCATGCAGCACACTGAGCGGGGCAACCCAAGATCGCAGGCGCGCTGAAGCAGCACTGGAGCAGCCGGGCATCCCTGGGCCACATCGCAGTGGCGGCGCTTGAAGGTGCAGGCACTGGGAGCAGGGGTCGGGTCAAGACTGTGAAGTATGGCTGCTTTTGGAAGGCAGGCAATTGAAGGGGTATTCTAAAGATCAGTGGCTATGCTTTGAAGCTGTGCAGTAAGGTTCTGAGCGGGGTATCCTGGGGCAAGATCGAGTGGCGGCGTTTGAAGGTGCAGGCACTGGAGCGGGGTATCCTGGGGCAAGATCAAGGCGCAGGCCGGGCTCTTGCAGGCCAAAGCAGCCCAGCCTTGTGACGGAGCCCTCCTTTGAGAGGCCGAAGCGGGGGACCCGGCCACTCAGTGCACAGGCATGAATGTGATGATGATGAGTTGTTGGTCTGACGATGTGGAGCCGGCGAAGTGTCAGTTGCATCAAGCACTTTGACACAGGCGTTTGGAGGCGGCTGCTTCATGCCAAATTAGTGTGTGGGCACGTGTAAAGGTATCCATTCCACAACGATGCGTAGAACGCTTGCGGAAGGATCCTCTGGTTCTGATCTACATTTGCCAAATTCTTCGACGAGGCGTCGAAGAAACGGAATAGCGGGCGGTGGCAAACGATAGGACACTTGTCGGATATCTTTCGTACTCCTTTGATCGACGGACCGATTGAATGTGCTCAAGTGCAAACACTTGGTTTCGAGACGTTGATGCACAGTGATGCGGGAAGGCATCGGAAGGCATCGAAGGGCATCGAGGGCATGCGAAGGGAAGGCATCAATTTTGGGGTTGCGCTCTAGGGCACCTGATAGAGTGGGTCTGCGGTAGTCTTCTCCCTCGTCGCCATCTTGTGTGTTGCAGTGCGCGGCCGCGTAAAGGGCGCCGTCAGGTCCAATGCAGATTGTCCAGGGGCATAGCAAGATTGCCTTCACGCGACCACGCCTACCCACCTTATCAAAGAGTGCTGCATTCACCTAGATAAACCACTTCGCCGTCTGAGATGATGCAAGCGCATTATCGCACGTGCACAGCAAGAGCTCTTGCTAGGTGCAAGATGGTGCAAGATGGTAAGGTGCGTTATTGCCATGAGTTTTGACAATCCAAGGATGTGAGCTCAGGGATCCGAAGTTGTAAGGCTCCCGTAGCCCTTAGCAACGAGGATTCTAAAGCTGCATCCACGAGTCGTACGTGATGCCCTATTTCGCAAACAAGCTATCCGGCCCGAAAAAGGGCTGTGACAGTAAAACAGGCCTTTACAGCGCTCACTGTCAGCGGGGAAGGATATCTTGTCATATTTCTGGAGGGACTAAAATGCTCTTTCTCCGGACCACCCACCGTCACTTCAGTGCCACTTAAGCCTAGCACAATAATGCCAGACCTCGCACTCACATGATCTCTTTTGCTTGATCGTGAATTGCTCCCTTGCATGCATTTGCATATGCACCTCATGTAAACGTTCCTGAAGCATGCTGGTGTCAAAACATACTGCAACGTGATACGATTCTTCGGGTGTAACATTTCATGGATTGGGAGGAAGAAGTATTGTGGACATACATCCGGTCTTGAGCGGAATAGTTGATGCTTGAACTCACAGCACCTAGCCTATCCTGATTTAGGGTTTGGCCTGCTCTGGCGGCCGGTGCCAGCACCTCGATATTGGCGGCCGGTGCCGGCACCTCGATAAGCGAGGGTGCCTCCCTGTGCGGTCGATGTACCCAGCATTCTTTGAAGTCCAGCACTTTCCTCCCATCCTGAAACACAACCAAAATTGAGTAGCTAGTTATCAACGGGTCGCTCAAAAAGTTCTCTGCGACCCACTCTGGGTACCCAGAGAGCCACGGGAGGGAAACAGGGCTCTGATTCTAAGTCTGCAAGTTGTCCAAGCTTTCGACTCGAGTATCCGCAGTCGCGAGAGGTGGAATTCACTATCACAGTCATATGATACTGTGTCGGTAAATGGGAAGTGAGCATACACCTTGGAAACTCGCACGACTTTGTTGGCCTTGGCACTCGCCACGTATATACACTGACTGAATCCGATTGCGATACCTTCAGGGCACTGTCTTTGCCACAGCCGAAGAGAAAGTCCCACGCTGCCTTCCAGTTAATTGAGTGAAGACGTGAGAACCACGCGCGATCGGGCACAGAGCTTGTAAAAATACAAGCAGTGACGAGCATTGTTAACGACTTCCTATTGTTTCACCAGCGCATGCGAGACGAATCCAAGGTTAAGGCAACAAGTTGGGCGCCAATCAACGGTCAGGGACGGGAACTAGTTTTTGTGTTTCATTTTTTCCGTGGATACTTCGAAGAGACTAAAAAGCGACTTGTGTTCTAAATGAGATTCCACCTCGAGTTCTGTGTGCTCTAGTTTCCGCTGATACTCGAGATGTGAACCTGCAGTCACCCAACCCCCGAGACTCTGGTGTGACAATCTTAGCCCCGGAGCAAATGATGCGGTGTTCAGCGGCGGAATTTTCTGAGCAAGCCAACAATATTTCCCGGCAAAACCTTTTCAGGGCAAACAAACTGAAATCTCGACAGCATAAGCTTAGCGTGTTGCTACGCTAGTGTTACCGCAGAGAATATGAGCTGCGCTGGTTTTTTGCGCTTGGAGCCAGGTAGCTTTAGATATGAAAACGAGAGGTTCGCACCGAGGATTACTCACCAGTTTGGTCCCATTCAAACCGTACAAGCCCGGAAACGCTATATTGGCTAACCCATACTGCACCATCACTTGTGAGAGCAACATCTGTCGGCCAGTTGTATAACCTGGACAGGGATAAATCGGCAAATCAGGAAGGTAGCGCGCCACTGTAAAACGACGATAACGGTTAGTTCCTTGCCGGGAGTGGCGTACCCGGATGTTCGACGAGAAGACGACCACTGGCGAGACCTTTTACCTTTCGAAGGCTTGGGAACGAAAGAGCTCCCGTGATCCAGCGATAAGCACGTATACTCGAGAAGAAGTATGCGATTAGCCTATAACAGATACACGTCCATTATCAGCCTAGCGTCATGAAGCTGTACCTCAAGATTCGTCGATGCGCGCAGAAAAGTGAGGAAACAGACCTGCGAGCATGTGCAGAAGAGCAAGGGAACGAACGCATGTGTGCTCTTCAGCCTGCGGCAAATTTGACGCCAACGTCTGCACACGTTCCCAGCACCTCGTCCAGCTTGGGGCTCGGTGAGATTCCTCAGGACGAGTTCGAGCAACTCATCTGATAACTTCTCGCAAACAGCAAATGCCATTTGTGTAAGAAAAAATCAAATATCGGTGCCCGAGTGGGGATGGAAGGATTCCTTCGGAGCAATCATTTCCTAACAACCGAGGAACTACATTTCCAAAAGGTGCTTTCATGAAAAACCTGAGTTAGAGTAACGTCAAACCCTGATCACCTGAGTTAGAGTAACGTATACGTTACTTCTTACTTATTAAGTGTCACCGGCTATGAACTAAGGTTAGGTTAAAGGTAAGAACTCGAACTCTAGAACTCTGAACTGTGTCATCACTCCCGCTCTGGAGGAAGATGGAGAATTACGCCTTGTACTCCCTCATAGCAGCCATCATTGACATGAGGGAAGGCAGAGGAGTGGTGACCAATGTGGTACACGTTAAGTCACACACAAGGAGAGATGACTTGCCGAGTGTGATGAATGTTTCGGCGGATAGACGGGCCAAGGAAGCTAGAGATTACTCGTGCCTTCTGCGGGAGCCATACCGTTACCTCCCAAAATACTACGTGGTAAGTGACACTGAAGGAGTGAGCAACATAAAGACCACATACACCCATGCACTTTGGTACTATGACATGGATGAATATTTGCTCCGGTCGGCCTTCCGGAAAGCGGGCCCGAGCCAACACATTAAGTTTCTAGAGCAGGAAGGTTCGTGGGTGCAGGCATCCAAGCTTAGGAGAGGGAAAGGTTCGCAGCACAAGAATAACATCTTTGCAGCAAAGTTGGGGGTGGGCAGTTTGCCCACCCCTAGAAACATTCAAGTTACCAACGACAGACACTTCCCGGATCTCTATCCGGCAAGGCATGGTATCGATATTCAATATTTTCGATACTATCGATATTTCGATTAATTTTTATTTATTGATATGAATTTGGTACATATCGAAATATTGAATATTGATTGATACCCTTGGACTACTTATTCATATTGATCGATACCCCTTGGGGACTTATTCATATCGATTGATACCTCCAAGTCACTTATTCATATCGATCGATCATACAAAATTAAAGTTCCGCGATTGGCCATATCGATTAATCGATACTCAGATCGATTAATCGATCTTAGATTACCCAAATACTGGATTTATGTTGGTCGAACAGCCATATTCAGATCCTGGTATACGTACCTCCTAGCTTCATAGGGGGGGCATAATTTATGAGCCGCAACCGCACCGTCACATCAAGTTTCATCCAGCAGACCAACTCCATCCACCATGGGTCGTGCTCGCGGACAGGGCCAACGTGCACGCAAGAGTAGGCCGGAAGTCCGTTTAGCGCAAGGCAAAAATCATGTACAACTCCCTCACTGCCCGCTATCACTGTGACATGATGGAGTGCAAGGTGGAGGATTTTGATGTGGCCACGGTGTTGGACCCACGTTACAAGAGTTTCAAGTTTAAGGGCGTGAATGAGTGGCTGGGAGGTACGTCTCCCTCACACGGCCGAGCTAGGTTTGCATACTTTTGTTGCACATTAGGTTGTTTGAAAGCCTTGGAGTTTTTGTGTATGCTCATTTATTGCGCCATGTGCAGGCATGCTTACCAAGGACAAGGCCGTGAAGTGGGCTCGTAAGGCATTCGAGATGGATTGGAAGCCCAAGGGTGTTGCCGAGGTCAGCTCATCTAAGAAAAAAGCAAAGACTAGCAAGCAGGTTGTGACCGTAGCATCATATCTTGCTGACTCAGATGAGGAAGATGGTGCCGTAGAGGATGTTGAAGGGGTAGAGGAAAAGGACGAGTTTACTAGATATTTAGAGGTGCCTGATGTGCCCCGTGACAGTGACTTGCTTGCCTGGTGGAAAGTCCATAGCAAGGACTTCCCGAACGTAGGTAGGATGGCGCGCCAGTTTCTAGCTGTGCCTGCTACCACGGCAGGTGTGGAGCGCGCCTTCTCTAAGGTGGGGGCCATGCATTCTGACTTAAGGAAAGGCCTTACAGAAGGCACAATTGAGCATTCCATGATGGCATGCCTTAACACTGTAGAGTTTTAGATAGCATTGTTTGGTCTAATTCATTATTATTTTTTCATTGCCTTGTGTATTTGCTTGCAATGTGTGCAGCTGTGCACTCAGGTCATATTGATATATCAATATATCGATAAGTCGAAAAAAATGTGTACTTATTCATATTGATTGATATCAACATTGAACTTATTCATATCGATTGACATCAGCATCGCACTTATTCATATCGATTGATATTCACACACTACTTATTCATATCGATTGATATTGACGTCGGACATATTCATATCGATCGATACTCATTCGAAACTTATCGAAAACTATCGATACGGTCGAAAAGTTTCGATACCATGCCTTGCTATCCGGGATATGCTTGCCCTCTGCATGTGCAGGACGAAGAGGTTGCGAACGAACACCACATCTTTTGTAAATGTCCGGCCATGGCGGGAGTGTACGAGGAAGGTGCCAACCGATTAGCAGACAAGATTGACGGGCTTCTGCCGCTGAACAGGCCTGCTAGCACGACAAGAACCATGATCAAGGGCATGCTACTGCCGTCGCAAAGGAAGGACTTTTTGTACGGTAAAGTTCCAGAGGAATTAAGACGTTGGTTGGTATCTAACATCGGTCAGGCAAGCTCGGACAAGTTGAAGGGAAGGATTAGACCTTTGGTCCGGGATTTCTTTTTCGACATTTGGTGCTCATATACTGCTAAGATTGTGGAAGGAGGGCACGACTTCGCTAGCCGGCTTCGGAAGAGGTACGAGATTAAGGTTGCGGACCTGAAGAGGTATGGCAGAAATATTCCACGAGGCAACGGGTTTCCAATGGCAGTTGCGGGTTGCCCGGAGGAGACGGAACACAGGGGTGGACAGTGAGCACCGTCGCTCAAGGGGACTCGGCCTTGACTTGCACTCGTTGGATTTCCTGCCCACCATTGACGAACTTGGTCATTTTTGCATCTCTAGACATTGGCATGCATCTTACTCGTATCACATAGCAATCTCAAACTGAACCGAAAGGTGAGGGGCATTATGGGACGACTTGCGGGTCACTAAATGATAGGGCAACTTTAACTCAGTTCACCCCCCTTTTCTCCCGGTGCATTCTGTCCCCCCCGATGGTTCGGCGCGCACCCATTGACACTAGTATTGCCATAGGTTAACGCTGGTTTTGGTGTGCCCGACTTGGGGGGGTGGGGGTGGTGGTGCAGGAGGAGTGCGGGGAGCGGAGGGTGACGGTCATGGAGTGCGCGGAGGCTACTTGTTAGGATTTGTAGATTGTCTCGATCATTGAGTTAGGAGTGATTGTCCTGGCGATCTTCAAGAACTAGTTCAGGTTGAGTTGATGCGTGTCTGTCTGATAGTGACTTTTGGGACATGGACTGCCCTTAATCGTTCGGTAGCCGGGGCCCGCCTTGGGGCTCCCGGGGTAAATTAATTTAAGTCATCACTCCCCCTCCCTCCGCCCGATGAAGTGATGATACATACCCATACCCTCATCCTCAATCCAGCTGAAATTGAAATTGCTCTTTCCGTTTCGGTTTCAGGTCATCCGGTTTCCGCGTTCCCTCCCTGATACTGTCGGGGCTTCCGGTTCGCTATATCACAGCTTTGAAGTCATTCCCGCGCTTGAAGAAATGGCGTATCAGGTGGTGAGCACAAATATACTTTTCTTCCGACCTGCAGAGTCTGCTGATATTCCACGATGCCTCGCACTGGAGGAGGCTGGATATCCTGCTGACGAAGCTGCGAGTTTCGAGTCGTTAACATACCGCTGTGAAAAAGGTGGGTCAGGATGCTGCATT
This sequence comes from Cymbomonas tetramitiformis, assembly GCA_001247695.2. Taxonomy (NCBI): domain Eukaryota; kingdom Viridiplantae; phylum Chlorophyta; class Pyramimonadophyceae; order Pyramimonadales; family Pyramimonadaceae; genus Cymbomonas; species Cymbomonas tetramitiformis. Next base: position 7,693 of record LGRX02015205.1, read on the forward strand.
ACTGCATGTATTCGTACATATTTCGGCCACTTTCAAACTTGCGCAATAAACTCGTGTGTTTTTTGTGTGCGACATTTTTTTGTGAGTTTGGAGTGCTTAACCGACCCTGTCCTGTTGCATCCTGCATAACTTGAAGTTTGGGGTACGGGAACTTACATCCTCAATAAACATTTTCACAGCACCGGGATTGTTCTTGGTCGCTGTCAACTCGGGGGCTCAAGCGGACGAGATTATCGGGTGAGTATTCTTTGTTTTCCAAGCTCGTTCACCGGCAGGAAATATTCAGTTAACTTGTGGCGTGGATCGTGGGCAGGTTCACGACCGGAACCCTTACTAAATCTGATAAATTGGAGCATGAAACCATGAGTACACACGAGGAATCTGGGGGTGCGTACCCGCAACGCGAGGTTTCGTTTTAGAAGTGATTTGATATCGCGTGATTTGGCATTTCGTGAGGTTGGTGCTGGAAAGACAGACTATCTGGCTTTGAAAGATCGCGAGTGATCAGATTGCAACCAGATCAGGCAGCGTGCCTTTTTTTGTTGTGCACGTGGATATAGCAAAGCGGTGGACTTGAGATATTAGAAAGGAATGTGCTGTTGGTGACAAGCTAATCGGCTGACGCTGTCTCGCAGAAACCCTCTGCATTCACTCAGTCTGCGTTGAGGAAGCGCACCGTAGAGGCAAAGTTGGCACCAAGTAAGCGCCTTGAGTACATAGCCCTTCAATTTAAGTTGAACCAAGTCAGTATGAATGGTTGGCGGAAATCCCTGAAGACCAAATTCAAATTTCGCTTTTGGTCACAGGATGCTTAATTCATACGTGAAATATGTACAACAAACAACCCCACATATTCGACGAATCTGTCTGATCTGCAAAGAACACTTGGTGAGATTACATCTTGCTTTGAAAATTATACTTGAGTTCAGAACACCGAAGTGAAATTTGGACCTTTGCTTGTGCACGGATTTGGCCTGCTCTTATTGTCTCCGTTCGTATTCGCTTTTTTGGACCTTTTTACCTGCAAGCTGATATGTACGCCGTGGAATCTTGCAGATAAGCTTTTACAGCTCGTGTGGGTTTCAAACAGTCGGACCGTCCGATGTTGTACACGGACAAGATAAATGGTATGAAATGCGCGTGGAATTCGCAGAGACAGAGTGAAGTCTATTCAGACACTCCTAGACTCGACGGACTTTCTTCGAGGACACGAAGGGATTTTTTTCAAAGTATACTGGCTATTACGCGGGAGATTTTATTATTGTTGAATTTAATGTCGCACGACGTGCAAAAGTGGGCATTACTAGTTTCCCGTCTCGAAGTATAGTTAGTTGCAAATACCAAGTTCATTGGAATCTTTAGAAAACTGACTACCTTTAGACAATGAGCAGGCATGCTTCTTTACATACTAGATCGTTTCAAGAAGCTATTTACTTAAGGTACCACACAGTTGTGCCACAGGCAATTGTAAAAGCAGAAATTGGCTACTGGGTTTGTAGCAACAAAAACTCATTTGAATACCTGGCCGGATAATAGGAAACATATTTGGGCCCAAGTTCAAGTAAGGCACACATTCCATATGTGTAGGGTTAAGCTTTTGCAGCCAGAAGGTTGAAGGAAATGTTGTCACACATGAAGAAAGATATATAAACGACACGATACAGGTTAACCTGTATTCATGCGGAATATGCATGCCACTTGTGACCCTGATGCGGTAAAACATATCTCCTATGAAATGCGGGAAAATCGATTAGAGGTGCAAACCCAAACCCTTGGTGCGCGTCGTGGCTATCGACTACACCAGACAATATAATGCCATCAATCGTTACTCCATTTGTCGATATTCGATCTGAATGGGGGTACCGCACCGTAAGGCCTCTAATATTGATATTTGGGGTGGCAGGATTCGGATCAATATCATTATAAGGCTTCTCTCACCGCTATAGGCCTTAGTAAGGCGTATAATTATGTATATTATGATAAGGGCTTATAATGATACATATAATTGCAATAATATAATATGATAATATCACTGTAATCCCTTATAATAAGCATTATCATTATAAGGCTTACTCTCGCAAGCCAACGGTTACGAGCTTCGGCCGCTACGCGGCCGATTGCGATTTTGCCATTTTCGACACGACAAGAAAGGAAAGCAGCTCGTAACCTCCGGACTACCACAAAAAAATATTAGAAAATCGCAAAACGTCGAAAAAATCGCTTCCGGAGGCTCGTCAGACTTGTGAGAGTATTATAGGCCCTACAATGACAACCGTAACATTACAAGGGCCAGTGGTATAATGCCGAATTATCATGATGCATGCCAATCACAATCTTGATCGTCGTGGACGTCTAAAAACGATGTATTGGGCGATCGGGCGCGATCAAATAGGGCGATTAGATCACGCGATCACATCGGCTACATTCTAAACGTTCGGCAAAATGCCTCTCCGGCACTGAATAAATGTCCTTATAATGACGATTTACCACTATAGTAGCTACAATGATATAATTGTATTATAGGCCTCTATAATGATGGTTATCATTATGAGCCCTTATGAATTATACTATCATTAGGGGGTCTTATAATGATAATATATCATTATAGCTATAACGAAAAATGCCATCATAAGCGGGGCTGCCAACTTGATCCCGCCCAGGGTCGCCTATCATTATAAGACTTATATCAATTATGTCACTTACCAGCATAGGTCTCACGGTGTTGCATATCGTCGCGTTAGAAGTGACGGTGCGATTGTCTCAGTCATACGGTGACTCCTATAGGGTTGACGGGAAGAGTGATCTGAGGGTATATATATAATGGATATATATGGACGATAAAGTCACAGAAAACACAGTGCCGGGTGCTCGGAAACGGAATAGCATAAAACTGGGAAGACAGACATACGGACTGTCTAACTAGAGAAGGCTAACGTGACGGGGGCACGGTCACGGGTGACACATGCCACACACAGTGAGGGGTGAAGCAAGGAGAAGCAGGCCCCCATACAGTGGGGGGGGGAATCGGCTTCCCCGTGACACCACCTCACCCCGAAGGTGTGAGTGGCAATCCCAGAGCAAGCAAACCCTAAAACCTAAACCCAATGCCACTTCTAGTCAGAGTCCTAGGAACGATGGAATCGCCGAAATGAGACTGGAACCGGCAAATGAGACTCAAATGAGACAGGGTATTTTTTTGCGGAATTTTGGTTCCAGGGGCCATATGGATGTGGTATCCATGATTAAAAACGAATTTCGTCGAGAAATTTTGGTTTTAGAGGCATAAAGTGGCCAAAAACACGCCGCGATGGCCGAAAAATCTGAGTATCGAAAAAAGTTGCACAAGATAAGACTATTGCGATATGTACATTTAAGAAACTTGAAAATATGTTATAAAAACAATGTAAGTTGAAAATTTATGGAAAATCCATGTCTACCCCTATCTTAGAGTGTTTTTTGGAGGTGTTTCGTGTCTCGTAAAGCGGCGACACACTGAAAACTTGGGGAAAACAAGCTAATTTATGTTGTTAAGATGGCTTATGCTAAGATTTATTACACATATCGTGTATTATTGTCAAAATATATCATAGGAAACAGAGGTCACTTCACCAAGAGCGAATGAATGAGTAAATTGAGGCTTTTGAAGCCATTTTGCCTTAGGGTTTGACTGTGCACACTCAAAACTTGGGAAATCACTCTATTTTATGTTGTTATGGTGGACCAAGTTAAGTTTTATCATACACGTTGCATATTATTGTTGAAATACGTCATAGGAAACGAAGGTCACTTATCCCAAAGCAGGCGGATGGGTAAAATGAGGCCTTAAAAGCCATTTCGGCTCAGGGTTTGACCGTGCACATCGTGCCAGTGGTCCTATCCTACCCAAATCGCTGCTCGTGCGGCGTAGTGGCGAGTTAAAAGCTGCCTACAACAGTATTCACGACGCGGAACAAGTCGCGGTATATCCATATGCGTTCGTGAGGATGCAGAGAGTGATGTTCGTTTTGGGTTCATGGTGAAATTGTAGCATGAACCCAAAATCAACCAGACCTTGACCTGATTCCAAATAGACACACGTAAGTGCGGTTCAAAACACCTAATATACCTCGTACAAGTCTCTCAACCCACTTTCTTGCCGCCCTATAGTCTGCAAGCTAAGATGAAAACGCAGGTCCCAATCGAGCCGTGGTACACCGAGGCAAATCAACGAAAACACTCCTCCAACCTGTGATTCACAAGATGCTTGTCAGCCGGGGTGTCGGGACTCGAACCCGACCTATGTAGTTTTTAGCTACACAGGCCACCAAGCACCCCCATCTTACTCTAGAAGATCGTCTTCGTGGCTCCGCGCCCCAAGAACTTACTGGGCACAAGCCAAACTCCGAAAGCAAAAATGTGGTAAGCCCCTCCTTATTTCAACTTGGGCTATGTGATGAGCACGAGGGAACTCGGCATGAGCTCTCGAGTCCCCCCGTGTGCGATGTCCGTGGATACTCGCCCCACAGACTACACGATGAAGCAATTTTGTGGACCATCTGCGCCGTCCCTCCTCCAACCTGGCATACACAAGACGCTTGTCAGCGGGGGTGTCGGGACTCGAACCCGACCTGTGTAGTTTTTAGCTACACCGGCCACCAAGCACCCCCATCTTACTCGAGAAAATCATGTTTGTGGCTCCGCACCCCAAGAACTCACTACACCAGGCCTTGTAAACTCCGATTGCAAAAAAAGAGTAAGTCCCTTCTAGTTTCAAACTGGTTGTGTGATGTGCACAAGGGAACTCGACATGAGCTCCCGTATTCCCCTGTATGCTAGGTTCGTTGGTACGCGCCCCCCAAACTACACGAGGCAAAAATTCCCTTGGAAATGAGTGGTATGAGATGTGAGCACACATTTCGACTCAGGGTTTAGCTATGAAACCCCACTGCGTCTGTGTCAAATATACCTGGGCATATCTCTACTTCACACCATACGCGCCCTCACGTTGCACCTCCGAAATTCTGCAGTGGACCAGGTTGAGGACTATCCGACGAGGAGAGCCGCATACAGGGATGCCCAGAAATGTGACTCGGCTGGAAGGGGACGGTGCCAACAACACGCACCAGTTTGCGGCCGCCTGAAGTAGTGGCGAGATCGTTAATGCGCGCCACCGCCCAGTGGCACAGCTCGTTTCCTTCGATATCCCACAGGTACCTGCCACCCCACATGCCGCCACCCCCCGCGGCCTGAACGACACGCCACCCCCCACGGCCTGAAGCACGCACCTGAAGGCGGTCCTCCGGAAGTTTGACCTCGAGTACTATTTGCTGAAGAGATAAATGGCACGCACCCGAACAGAAATCGAGAGTGGAGCCAACTCAATCTGGAGGTCACTTCAATCTCAAGAGTTCAAGAGACTGGTGGCACAAACTGGAAGATAGATGCAAGTGCCTCCGCGTTCGTACCGCGACAATTAAATACGGTGGGAAATGTCTTATTGAACTCTTCGCCAACTATTGAGTACAACGTTTGTCCCGGCTTCACTTAAACAAAAATATTTTTTGAAACCTCGGTGTTATCAGGCACAGATTTTCAGGGCAAGCAACGTTTATGGAAAAACCATATTGCAGCAGGACCCTCATGGAATGAACACCCGCCAACATCACTCAGAGAACAGATGGCGCATCTTGGTTCCTTGAGTAGCAATCCGGCGCCGGACGAAGACTTTTGCCTGTGATATCATAGCGTTCGATACACTGAGTGAGCGACTCTGAAGCCCTCCATGTAGTGTCTCGCTGTGGCATAAGAGATATGTGATATGGCATAGCAAGTTTTCGCGTCTAAAACGTGCGCTAACAGGGCTCAGACGGTCACATCACATGCGTTCAAATCAATAGAGAAAAAATGCGTGACATACCATGTATCCACACATACTCATCCCGGCTGCGACCGGGAGAAGAACATAGGGGAGACCAGCAGCCTGAAGTGCACCGGATGAAGGTTACTGAGAATCAACGTTCGGAGGCAGCACTGCAATAACTTAGCAGTCCTGAAGGTGGGATACTAAACAACCATAAGAAGCAAGCTGGGCAAAATACTTTGCTGTGGCGTGAAATAGCTTTGCTGAGACAGTGTGTTAAGGAGCTGAAATTCAGAAGACCCTGAACCCTGAGAAAGTATACCCTACTCGGCGCTAGCAGCGTTAGTTGCGGGCAGCTCAACCCATAGGAAGCTCCAGCTGACAGAGTAGTGCATATTGAGATTATCAGAAGTCCAATATCCGGATAAGCCCTGCTTTCCAGGAAAACGGACGCTCATCCGAGCTCATACTTTTGAACGACCTAAGAACTGCTATCCATGGAGCCGAAGCAAACGCTCATAGGCTTTCCATCACTGAGACACTAGTGCTTTGCGCGCCAGGATGCACAGTTGTGTGTCGTGTTCACGTCCATGCGTGACACGGTCACGAAGGTGGTCCACAGTTGAAGCACGTGTCTTGTATGCTCCAATGCATAATCAGCTTTGAAGTATTTGGACAAAAAACTTGTGATGGTGTCTGGTTCATAGCTCTCTTTGAACTGGATCGAGTGAAAAATAATACCATGTACAAAGCGTTCTTGCCCTAACGTCAACGAAAAGGGAACGTTTAGCTATGGGTTGTGACCTCTGTTGGATGGTGCCAGTCCTCTTGCGTGAATGGGTTCGGAGGATCATCAAACCACAGGTCGTGGTAGCCCGAATCGGCCATATTGCGGGGAAAACCCCACCCTTCTAGTTCACCGTCTTCGAACATCAGGCTGAAGTTGTCACATCAAAGTTCGCTTGCCGCGTTGGCCGCATGTTCAGAAGCTTGACTTCTCGACAACGCCTCCTAAGTCACTTACACAGTTTCGGAATTCTAAAATCGATTTGCTTTTTCTCATAGAAAATAATTTCGGGAAAATTTGCGTCTTCACAATTCTCTTTATGTGAAGTCTTCAGGAATTCTCAGAATTCGTCACGGGCGATGCAGCCCTGCTCGACGAATTCTCAGAATTCGTCACGGGCGCTGGGGCCCTGCTCGACGAATTCTCAGAATTCGTCACGGGCGCTGGGGCCCTGCTCGACGAATTCTCAGAATTCGTC
>LGRX02015208.1:5558-15656 GCA_001247695.2 Cymbomonas tetramitiformis
GTCATCCCCTCTCCTCGGGCAGGCACTACAGCGTGCCCCATACCCCCGCCACCCTCTCCCCGGGCAGGCACTACAGTGTGCCCCATACCCCCATCACACTCTCCCCGGGCAGGCACTACAGTGTGCCCCATACCCCCATCACCCTCTCCCCCGGGCAGGCACTTTACAGCGTGCCCCCATGCCCGCACTACAGCGTGCCCCATACCCCCGCCACCCACTCCCCGAGAAGGAAACCCACCGCGCCAACAGACACCCGCCAGCCTATCCGCGGGCAGGAACCACACCGCACCCAATACCCCCATCACCCTCTCCCTGGGCAGGAATCGCACCACGCCCCATACCCTCGCCACCGCTCCCTGGGAACACCCCACAGCGCCCCATACTGACACCCTCTCTGCGGGTGGGAACCAAACCGCGCCCTAAAACGCCGCCCCACAGTGCCCCCCCCCGCCACCCTCTCCCTGGGCAGGAACTACACCCACCCCATACCCTCGCCACGCTCTCCGCGCGCAGGAACCAGATTGCATCTCATACCCCCTCCATCCTCTTCGCGGGCAAGCACTGCAGCGTGCCCAATACGCCCGTCTTGCTTTACACACCGTAAACTATACACTGATGACCCGACAATAAGGCAGGAAGAAGGAGGAGTCTGATACCCCAGTTACGCTATGATGAGGCAGCACGTACGCCACAACAAGCCGTCGTGAGGCCTTTGGGGGTTGGTCCTCCTGCTGGAAGAGCTGCACAAGAATAAAAACATATTCAGTTGCACCCTGGATTCATCGTACAGTGAAACCAGATCCCAGCTCGACTATTACTCGTGAATATTCGCAGACAACCCTAAAAAGCCTCAAAGCACCGAGCACCAGGAGTTACGTCGCGTGGCCTTTGTCTGGTTGAGCCGACGTCTCGGAGACTGCCCCAGCAGCAGTGTGAAGTGGCAGTTGCCGGGCAGCTGCTACGTTTCATATTTGTAGGCTCACTCACTGTGTCTTTCTTGTCGATAGGAGCGTTTAGATACTGTGGCATAGACGTGTCTAGCGCGCTGAAGAGGCAGCCGTGTAGAAGAAGCTTCGTCAGGTCGAGTGTGGTTCAACCCTCGCTGAGCTCCCAACAGCTCAATAGGCACGAGAAAAAGAGGTCGTATTAAGATGCTACCAGAGGACAAGTGGTACTCTACCTGGTGAAACCACAGTCGATCAAGGACTTCAGGATAAAGTCGTGTTCGCTGCAGAAAAGGAACGCACATCAGTCTTCCTGAAAGTGTTCAACGACTGTCCACAAACGAACGACCGTTGTCATAAAAAAAAACATCGAGACACTCGTTTTCCGTTAGATTTTGGAGTGCACATCTCTGGGAAGAATATCAATGTGAGAGCAGTGACTTGGATGTAGCAGACAGTACCGCACGAGCCATATATGTTGGTTGCACTGGCCTCGTTTCAGCCCCCTTTGAGAAACACAGACGTACCGGATCTGGCGGGCATCCGCATCCTTGATAGTGCATGTCTATAGGATTCATACAGCCGTCGCCATAGGGCAGTCTCTCTCCTCCTGTAGCTGTCATCTCGACTTCCACACAGGGGTTTGTGCGACTGTATCGGACCCGGCACAGGTTGCGAAAGTTCAAAGTGCTTCGTTCGGCAAACGTAGTGCAAACGACAGAAAAATATTGGTCCACGAACGAGGTCTGAGGACTTCAAGTTCGCGTTTCCTTCCCGTAAATCAGACCACGGACTTTCAAAGCTAGTTACGACCTGCTTTGAACACCAGGTTCACTACCCCTTCATCCCGCCTGCATAACGCTTTCCTTACGGGGGGCTATCTCTACCCAAGTATAAATCAGAAGGGCCACCGTTAAAATACTGCTGTAAAGCTTGTGATAATCCAGCATTGAATCGTTCTCAGTTGTAACCCTCGCTGGCGCGGGGATGGATGGTTATCGTTGTGAACCTGCAGGCAGAACCTTCGATGGGCTGATGAGACCAGTGATGTCATTATATAATGGTCGACATTATATTGGGTACCATTATATCACGACATGATATTGTGTTGGACATGATATCATGTCACCTCCCGAAAACCATTATATTGGCCACACGATATTGGGTTGCGATCTAATGGTCCCACATTAGATCGCAACCCAATATCGTGTGGCCTTATATAATGTTCAATCTAATGTGCGCGACATTATATCATGTTCATTATGTGACTGTCGAAACATCGGTTCAAAACCATTATTTCACGCGGTCCGCAGTCAAGCCTTTCCAGAAGCGCACGTGCACTGTGCAGCGACAAACGCGCAACTGCTTGTATCTTGTATCCCCAGCTTGTATGCAAGCTTTCTACACAACACTTTTTCGACTGCCGCCTAAGTGTTTCGAATGTTTCGCTTTTGCGCGCGCACTCAGCTTACCAGATGCTTTCTCGAGCGGCCATTCTTGTTGAAGTCGGGACAACGAAATGTTCTCTCGGCTGTGGTCCCGGTTGGATCACACAGTCACTGTTTCACTCCAGCACTCAGTTCCATCAACCGCACAGAAAAACCTGAGTTTTCTTCGCGTTACAAGTTCTTTGGGGGAGCGTTTGCCGCGCTTGCCTTGTCCCCAACATCATGGGCTGCTTGTCAGGGGTCGGACGTTGATGATGAAGAGTTGTTGGCTTTGCTGGCGAGTGAGGCAGCTCCTTGCACCCCATCTCAGCACGTTTCGGGCCCAATTTCCGTGCTCTCCTCGCAACAATCGAGCACCGGAATGCACGCAACTATTGGGGTAGCACCGATCACCGATTGTGTGCTCCTTATTATGAGCCAGGACCTGTTTTCGCAGAGCTGGCACGCACACACACTATCGTGGTAGACCTTTGATATTACCTGCTGCGCCACACATGACACTAACGTCGACTAGTGTCACAGGTGAAGACCCGCTTCACTTCGACGTACAAGTTCTTCAAGTCAGCTGCCGACAATGAGACCGCGGTGAACATGTGCTTCAGCTCACTGGTGCCGCGAGAGTATAGACACCGTGTTCCTTCGGCCTTGACATGGGCGACCGCAGAGAGCGTCGTGTCCACGCTTAAGTACCCGGCCACGGTGTGTGTCAAGGCTCAGGACCGTGGTCTCTGGATGGTCAGTGACGCGATGAATCGGTGTGGTCGGCTCTATTACGCTTTTGCGAAGGAGATCGCGGCCGCAGAAGCTCAGCTTATTGCCCCGGACCTAGGCCCTGTAGGCGACGAGCCTGCGGGGCAAGCTTTAGAGGCAGTGCGTGAACGCGCACAAATGAGATTCTGTATGGAGATGCGCCGTGAAGTGAACACATGGCTGCGCCCATTTTTGGAACCTTTGTTCAGTGTGGTTCCCGATAAATCCCATGCCTTTCTCGCTTTAGCAGTGGATCCACGCTTCAAGGGGCTTGGCGTCATCGTTGGGCTCATCGGACCACAAGCGGCGAATGCTTTGCGGCAGAAGTATGACCAAGAGCATTTGATCCCGATGATGATGGCGTACCATGCTGTTAAGCACGGGTCCTCTGCGGATGGGGATATTCCTGCCGCGCCTCAGGAACCTGTCCAGGACGAGGATGGGTGCGCGGACATCATCGAGTTGCAGCCTTTACCACAAGTGGGAGTTTTGAAGGCGGCCATGGAAACTGAACTCAAGCAGTTCAGGAGTATGACGGTTACCTCTTCTGACATCGTTGAGGCGGGTGGCGTACGGGGTTGGTGGAAGGAGTCCGTGAATTTGTTTCCTAATGTGGCACCCGTCGCACGTAGCCTGCTCGGCATTCCAGGTTCACAGATCGAGTGCGAGCGAATCTTCAGTATCGCGGGCTTGATAGTGGGAATCCGCCGTACGCGGTTGTCACCTGAATGTTTGGATGACATTGTAAACATCTACAAGAACTACCCCGACGATGCAACCCATGACCTCTCCTTGCTGAAGGGAGCCGAGGAGGAGTTGAACCCTGCAGCTGAGTGGGAGCACCTGGTGGCAAATGAGATGGATACCCTCGAAAAATTCGAGGATGAGCTGCGCAAAGCTGAGCTGCTTGATGACACTGATGAGTAGGAAGCTTTCCACGCTCTCCAATCTTGCAGTAGCCTTGCATAGAGTTCCCTAAAGCTGAGCTGCTTGATAGCAGTAATCAGTAGGATGCTTGCACGGCGGGCCATCGGAGTAATCAGTATAATATTGCATTTTAAGTAATGTTGATACCAGAAATGTGTAAACTAATGTTCAAAATAATGTTTAAACTAATGTAGTTAAGCATTATATTAGCCATTATATAATGTGACACTATATAATGTTTAATATAATGTCGGTCACCTTATATTAGACACAATATAGTGTCGGCAATACCCTGTTCAATACCCTGCTATTGTTACTGTCACCTTGGTCAAACTAATGCTAATGCTCATGTCGACATTATATTCAATATAATGACATCACTGGATGAGACCTCTCGCTGAAACCTCTCGTCTGACCTGCGCTGGCCTCGACCTTTTCGTTTGCCCAGCCTGTGACCCCTGTCTATAAATAAAAATGTTAGTCATGTCATGTCACAGGGGTGAATTTTTCTGACACGACGAGGACGACCGCGACCACGACGAGTGAAAACCAGGGCGAGGGGTGTGGGGTTATCGACATTTTTGGGGAGAACAGATATAACCCTTATAGTTATGTGACACGCCTGCACTATGGGACCCCCCTATCTACCCTAGCTAAACCATAATCACATTTGAAATCAGCAAGAGCTAATCTGAGAAGGGTATTTTCAGTACACTAAAACGAATCTTATCATTGAACACACTATAATCTGCATTAAAGCTTGACATCATCGTAGGAACGACGCGAATTGCTCATTGTTGGTGTCGGAATTACCAAATCGTTTTTTCTCACTAGGACTGACGTTCAAGTCATTAACTAATTTAGTGACTAACTGCAATAAGTTGTACGAGCTTTTCATTTGTGGCACAGGTGGATACGGAAACGCGAATCTCACATGGGTCTTTCAGAGCCAGCTACAGTAGTGGATCACTGATGGAAACACCGAAATGCTTCCAGTATGAAGGCGCGGTGCTTTGGACCCTCCCGTCTCCTCTCCTGTATCAATAAGGGAATTGTATCGGTTGCTGAATCGCTTATCGATCTATTTTTAAGACTTCGCCCAGTGGGGCTCCGCCCCACACCCCCCCATTACGCTACGGAACGTTTCTTTCAACCGTTGTCAACATCGGGTCCTTTACGTAATACATATCCACATCTCAACATTATATACGATTTCTCCTATACAGCACATAACACTTGGAAGTCCGAAGCGAAGCGATACCGATCTATCGATGAAATGTGCGCAAAATGGATATCGATTGAGACTTATATGCCAATATGCACCGATATATCGACATATCATAATATCCGCACCACCGATACAATGCAAGATCGCCGATCAATATGCAATTACACAAAGAATGTCGAAGTAGCCTGAAGGGGGGTACTCTAACACGGTTGTATCACGATTGCCAAAATGAAATTACACATATAGAAATACAACGAATACCACGGCACGAGCGTCTCTAGCGGAGTGTTCCGTTCCGCGGCGACATGCATGCCACGAATAACCTTGTCACCATGTCGCGATGCTATCTAACTTCTACCGGCACGGTTTGGCGCTCGGGCATCAGTCCGCCCTTGCTCACGACCACGACCGCGGCCACGCCCCGATCGTCCTTTGCCGACCCCGCCATGAGCTGTGGACGTGCGTTCGTTAACTTCATTGGGGCGCCTATTGGCGATATCTCTGTTGCCCTCGGCACCGCCTCGTTGTCCTGGTTTGGCGATGGGGCGGGTCTTGTTTGCAGATTTGCGTGGTTGCGCTTTAGGTGGAGGTCGTTTCCATTCACGAGTTCGCCTATCAAATTCGTCCATCCATCTTTGGAGCTCGGGATCCGGTTTGAATTTCAGCAAATGAGATAAGTCGGGCTTTCCACCATCGGTTCCCGGTAATATACGAATGCAATTCGACTGCTTGACACGCGTCATTCCCACATAAAAAGCTTGAAAGCATAACTTAAAGACGCCCTTCGGTGTCTGGCTGAGATCTAATATTATCTTTTGCACGGTCTGTCCTTGGAATTTGTGAAAGGTCAAGGCGAAAGCCAAATCAACTCCGTAAGCTCGGAAGTATATCTTGCTCTTTTAGATATGCTCATCGTAATACGAGTTGCATATCTACCGGTTGAATTTGCGTAGTTATGTTGTAACAAACGCCGGCTTCTCATGGTACCGCGCCGGGTTTGTCCAGCTGGTGACACGCGTGACAGAGGTGACAATATGACAGGCTTCGCGAATATCACTGCCCAAGAGGTGCAGGCCTGCCAGAGAAGATATGGTTATGATCGGGTGACCAAGAAATGATAAGATGAAGATGACAGTGACTACTCTGCCACTGACGTGTCAGTCAAAATGTGGTGAACGGTAACATTGTTAGTGCTGGCATGGAATAATGACTTTCCATTGGCCAGATGAAGATTTAGTGGCTATTACCCTTCGGGTGGCTTAAGCCACCCTAACAGCGATTTAGGGTGGCTTAAGCCACCTTAACGTTTTCAATTATTACGGGAGCTATCGGTACCGGAAGCTAGATTTTTTTAGCTCAAAATGACGGCGACATTGTCTTCTTTTAGACGCTATGTGCACTATTAGGCGAGCCCAAGTTCCCGGTGAGCAATTTTGGGAAGTATCCAAGAGGGTGCAACATTTAGTAAAATTTGAGCAATTTTCCCGGTTGTTTGCATACCCATGCTACTTCAACCGAGATTTTGAGGGTCAAGATGACCTCGGATCAAACTTTTGGCAAGACACTGCAGAAAGAGCAGCTCGAGATCTTGACAACATAGGTCTCCAAATTTTGAAAGCGTCTTAGAGGAAGCCCCCGGTGAGCTAATTAGCTTAAGGTGGCTTAAGCCATCTTAAGGAAAATTGGGAAATACCCACCCTACTTCAACCGAAATTTTTAGGGTCAAGATGAACTCAGATCAAACTTTTGATAAGACACTGCAGAAAGAGCAGCTCAAGATCTTGACGACACAGGTCTCCAAATTTTGAAAGCACCGCCGAAGAAGCCCCCATGAGCCCTTTAAGTTAGGGTGGCTTAAGCCACCTTAAGCTGCGGGTAATAGGCATTAGGGGCTAGAACCCGTTACAGTTTTGGGAAATGTGACAGAGCATTGAGATATAAGTAAGCTCTGACTGAAGGTCAGGCTAGTGGACTCATTATTATCTTGCCTTGCAAGAGTGCTAGGTGGCTGTTCGCGTGCCAGTGCTAGAGTGCTAAGATAGTTCTGCTCACAGCTTTGGATAATAATTCGTACTTTGTGTTATTATACCAACATTTTATGAAAATATTTTACTGCTGTTTTCATCCTTTTTCAAGATAATAATGTCCTGCGCGGAGCGGCTTTTTATTTCAGTGTTAATTCGGAAGTAAAGACCCTTTGGCGAGAAGTCGGCAGCAGTTTGTGAGAGCGGATTCGGAAGTCAGGCGACTCCAGGGGCACCCACGGTGCACTGGCGGACCCTTCCTCTTCTCTAAACTTGGTAGTACTTGCACGGAAAAAGGCTGCCAGTGACGGCGACAGCGGATCGGCACTGACGATTCACTGGTTGATGAGCGGCTTCCTCCTATCCTGTGATATGCTCAGCTTTACCACTTTGTTCTACAGTGAATGCAGGGGCACCCACGGTGCACTGGCCTAACTGCGAACAGGTGTTCTTCATCTAGAAGCTAATCAGCACGGCATGAGCTTGGGCGGCGACAACGACAAAGTGAATCAGCAGTGAATGACCACCTTGATGAGCTATCTTCCAGTGGTCTCTCCAGTTGACCACCTTGTCTGAAGTGACACCCCTGGTGTACTGGCCTAACTGAAAGGCAAGTGTGCGACCTGGGAGCTAATTAGCGGCGGCATCTGCCTGGGCTTACCAACTAGGAGCGGATCAGCAGTGAGTTATTATCTTATGAGTGGACTTTCACCTTACGGTTTCTCTGGCAGTTCCACCTTGTCTGACGGTTAATCCAGGGACACCCCTGGTGTACTAGCCTAAACCCGAAGCAGGAGTGAGCTTGCCAGAGGTATAGCAGCGACATCAGCCCTGAAGGTTACAAGTGAGTGGTTTTTATATACACTATTTACTGGTTTGTCAGAGGTGGCTGGTGGATTCAGACCTAATTGAGTACTGGCCCAGCCTGGAGTGCTGTTGATTGCTTTGGGATTATCTGGTTCTTTATCATGATGTGTATGAGAATTCTTTTATCCCTTCTACAGTACTTGGCAGCCGGTGAGGCCCTTATATCACCAGCTACCTTCTGAGCGAGCAGTGGTGCTGCGAATCCAGGGGTGCTCAGCACACTGGCTTAGCTCCCAACTCTGTTTGGCAACCTTCTCTCTTGCTTACTGGACTGGGGGTGGACTTCCATGCCAACTTCCGTGCCCTTAATTAGAAGTGGTGCTGTGAATCCAGGGGTGCTCAGCACACTGGCTTAGCTCACACCACTGCGTATTCGTGCTATTTCTGGTGCCTGGTTGGTAGAAGTGTTGTCTTTATAGGCTCTGTGCTCTTGATGGACGTTGGCTTAGCTAATCCAGGGGTGCTCAGCACACTGGCCCAGCTCTAAGCCCCTCTTGCACGAGTATTCTGCATCTGGAAGCGTGGTGGGCCCATAACCTACCGGAATATCCTAGTTCACTAGATATCAGAGGGTCCCGAACTCTGTGGATAAACTGTGTCAAGATAAATAAACCCTAAGCTAGATATACCCGGAACGGTCTCGCAACGGTCTCGGAAACTAGCCTACCTGTGACACAGCGTGTGTCACAGCACGAACCTATAGATCAGTCAGCAGTCCAGTGTTGGTCCTAGGGGTCTGTCATAGGGGCTGTACCGGGACTCCCAGTCAGGGCTGCCTATACAGATTCCAGCATCTGCTGTTGATCCAGAGCGTTGAGACATATCGCTGGACCTGTGGGCTTGCGCTGGCTGCACGCGTTTCGTCCCTTTGCTTTTCCAGAACGGTGTGAATCCAGGGGCACTCAGTGCACTGGCCTAAACCAGCCTGGATTAACCTCTTAGCCGGTAGCCGTTACGATATCGTAACAAACCACCCGCGGTCCTTTTGGTTTCGCATGCACGTGTGCTCACCAAAAAGGGTTAGACGAACTCTAGACATGATACAACCTAGGGTATGTGTGCATAGTGAGCATGCATGCATCACTCCATGGCAGATTTGTATGGGATACACATACACTCTTATCATATTCATAACAATTTGAACCGACAATAATGCTTTTTATAGCCAATTTTGAAACGGAAATCGGCTCAAATCTGCATGATTTAGACAACTTTGACATTGATATGAATGTGCATGACCATATATGTTCAGGGTATGCCACATTCAACCATCACATATCGATATATGGGTGCTAAGGGCTATACATCCTCGCTTATATGTGAAATACACGCAGACTAATCGCTTAAGTATGGAAAACATTGCTTAAGTATGAAAAACATTGAAGAATCGCATGTTTTTTCATGTTTTTTTCGTAAAAAGGCCACGTATATCGAGATGTAGGCACATTTAACTCAACATATGACTGACAAAAGTTTAAACATGGCCAAGGCCGACAGCATCGTACTAACGGCAACCGCTTAAGAGACCTTAGGCGACCAAGAATCGCTTTTGCGTAAAATCGATTGCTAAAATTTGGAGACGTTTTGCTTGTATAATCGGTATATCTCACGATATATATGCCATAGATGTTCATACAATAGCTCAATTTGTAGTTGCGATAGGTGTCGAAAACATATATAATCACCGTGGCATGCTTATGTATGTGAGCACCACACCCGCTTCCCACACAAAACATGCATTTTTGGCCGGAAATAGCATTACCGGCTAAAAGGTTAAGCCCCTATTCTACATCTGCTGTTGATTCAGAGGTGTTAGACATATTGCTGGACTTTTGGGCTCGCGCTGGCTGCACGCGTTTCGTCCTTCTGCTGGTTCAGAACGGTGTTAATCCACGGGCGGGCACTCAGTG
>LGRX02015208.1:15740-34202 GCA_001247695.2 Cymbomonas tetramitiformis
CTGAACGTCGACAGGGCGCAAGCGATGTTGCGCGCGCGTCTGCTCCTTCCGCTGGGCGCCATGGGACTTCATCCCATGTCGTTTCCGCGCCGAGAGCGTCCCGGATTCCGGCTGGCCTCACCTTGCGGTGCCCGCCTTCTCCGGCGCATTCAGTGTGCACAGAGGTGACGCAGGAGTTCGAGCACCACACACATCAACGACGAGAGACGCAGAGGCAGCAGCCGCATTTTCAACAGGGCTCCCCGGGCACAGCGGGCGGGCAGCCCTGACACACGACCGGCGCTGTGGCCGCGGGCTGCCAGCACAGGCAGTCCGCATGAGGCCAGGTGTGCTGCAGGCGTTCATCTCGCTTGCAAGCAGTGCAGTGGTTTGGTGGTGGCTGGGACGAGGTCCCATTCCTATGGTCGCCGTTTGGGCGGCATTTGAGACAATGACGTGGTATCTGTCATGGTGCCCTTTTCGAATCTGGTGGGAGCGCGGCGTGGCTTCGCTTTCGCGCCGGCTGCCGTTGTGGTGGTCGATTGCTCGGCGTTATCCTCGCCGTGCGGACTATGACATTTGGATCCTGTGGGCCCTCGCGTGTGTCTGGTACGTTGGGCTCCTCGTCGTACGCGCTGCAGGCATCTATGCTGGCGTACACCGCGTTCGTGCCGACGGCTGGATGGTGGTGCCCCTCCGAGGGGTGGTCGTTTCCTTAGCGTGCTGGTCACAGTGTGCCGCGGCACTCCTCCTCGTGATCCTCGCCTGGCTTTGGGTCTGCGTCAATGTTTACGCTGAAGACCGAGCGCGCCAGGCTTCTCGTGTCGTGGACGTCCCTCTGGACGCGCGTGACGTTCGAGGTGGCCAAGGGTGGACTGTTCCGTCCTTGCAGTGGTCCCAGGTCTTCTTACTGGGCCGCGTGCGCCTGCCCGCTTTGCCGGCCAGGTTGGACAAGCCTCGCTTTGCGTCGCGTTGGGCACAGCTTCGGCGTAATCTCCGACTTCATCGTTTCGCGCAAGCCGCTTACCTCGTGGTTGTCCTTGCGCTGGTGATCTCCACTGCTGCTGGTGGGAGTTCTCGCTTGGCGCTCGGGGCGTCGGGGGGTGGAGATTAGTGGCGTGCTTCTTCGCCTCGAACTCGCCGGCAGTCGCAGTGCGGTTCAACAGAATTTTGCGATTTTTTCTGCTTTTGTGCGGAATCCTGTGGGTTGTTTGCGCATTGACGGAGAACATGCCTGCGCATGGCGTCACGTCACCCACACGGAGTGCCTGGAGTGCGTCACCCTGCACTTCTTGGGAGGCTCAGCAATCGTCGAGGCAATGGGAGCCGGGTTGGCAGGCCAATGTCGCGGAGCAGGATGAGGTCTTGCCGTATACCGTGTTGGACGAGCTTCAACCTCTGGGTGACACCACTGTGACCAAAGACGAGGCAGCGTGGCTCGACACTGAGCTCAATGCCACGTTTGGATACATTAAATCCTACTTGGTATTTAACATCACCATTTTTATTTTTTATTGGCTGAATTAAAACATTGTCATTTCTTGAATCTGATTAAATATCATATACTTCAGCACTATTCATGAATTTGTTTTGTCTTTTATTTGGTTTCAAACAATATCTACCCCACAAGTTGTTGAGAAATAATTTAGCAATAGTTCTTAATCCTTCATTTTTATATATTCTATCTTTTCCCAATAATATACCTTCCTTTTCAAAATATTTTTTAATATACAGATCTTTATCTTTTTCGCTTTGTACCCACTCAGGATATCCACTTGCTTCTTGTTTAATTTTCAAAAATGTATTAATAAAGCTTTCAAAAATAGTATAAGATGTATTTTCCCAGTGGACAATCTGATGTATTTTCTGAATTTTATATCTTTTTTTTAGAGCTAATTTTACTTCTTCGGTACACCACGTTCCACTCATTTTTGTCAAAGGAAATGTCAATTTCTCCATTTTAGACTGTCCCAAGGTCCTCAATGGTAAAACTGCCATTCCCAAATTATTTGGTGGAACTATTGTGCATTTTATTACTCCAAAGAATTGTTCAATATCAGTGACTCCTTTTAATTCAATTCCTTGATAGATTTTTGTAGGATGTTTTAAAGGAAATTTACAATATTTCAAAACTCAAGGATACAAACTTGTAAAATCTACATATCTGATTGTTTCGTTGTCTCCACATTTGTGATATAATTTTTTAGGGTATGTTCTCCCGCCAAATAGTGCATCTCTAAAAACTACAGGTTTGTTATAAGTGTTTACAAAATCAATTACATTTTTGTCATTTTTTTTGTAATTCTTTAAAATCACTTTCCCACATCATTACAACTTTATATCCAAGACTTTGAATTTTTTCCAATATTTTTTTGTTCTCTTCATACAGTTGATAAAATGTTTTATTTGTGGCATAATTTTTTCTAAACATATTCTTACTATTTGTTTTAGGATTTCCATGCCAATAATCACCGAGAAATTCATATATTGTGTTTGTTGCAGGGTCATAACCATCTACATATTTATGTCTTTCATTGTTACCAAAATGGAAATGAGGAATTTTGTATTCTTTGATTAACCCCTAAGCTGCGGAAGGAATTTTTGTTTTTTAAGCCCGATTATGATAGGGTTTGGGTTTGGGTTCATCCCCGTCGCATCAGATATCGCATTGCAATTTTGTTTAGTGTTTTGGAAAGTAGACTTTAAACTCGACAAGTTGATATATTGCTTTTATTCATGTGATAAGTATACTCAAAGATACATACCCAAACTGTAGGTACAATTACGAAAATTGTTGTGTCACTGTCAACTTCTTTTAACTCAGGATGTTGTAGAACACATAAAACATCATGTTGAAAGCAGATATCGTGTACAATCATCCATCATAATATGATAGATGATATGCTAACCGTACAACACCTTCTACACAACCATTTTCACTTCTGCGCACGAGTTATGGTCACACCCTAGAATACGATATTTCACTGGTATTTAGCGCGTGTTAGGGTATTCGCTGCACGGCATACATATGGCTGTATAGTTACCAAATATGTTGTACACGGAGGAAATATATGCTTGTGTGTTAGTTGCACACGACTGAAAGTCTCTCATAACTCTCCATGCCACTTGCACCAGCAATCAGTACTGCACAAGATCTCACCACACTCCAGGCATCCTCGGCACACAATGCTCTTACGACACACTGCACACCGCGCCTTTGGCAACTTTGTTGTCGGCGCGTGGTTTTTGGCAAGCACTTGACCCCGCCTTCGACTCCTTTTGTTTCCTTTCCGCTCCACCCTGCCGATACCGCCGGTGCGCTTGGTGAGATCCTTGCAGAGCTGCACCACATCATCCTGCAAACTTCGCCCACCGTTGGCCCTATATCCCTCGGGATACAGCAGCTTGCACACTCGGTGACTCGTAGTCACGGCTGTCTCAAAAGCCCAGAAATAGTTCACCAGGTACGGTCGTCGAAACCTGTATTCAATTCTCACCATAGATTCCAACATGTCAACCATATCGACCCACATCATTCCTGCATCGTAGTCAAGTTTGATCGAAGGTAAAAAAATGTCCTGATAGGTTCGAGTTTCTGAGTCCCACCTCTCCTTCGTCTCGCCTGGGTTTGCGTGAGGCGAACCGTGCAGAGTGGACAGGAACCGCACCATCTTGTTGTCACCATACTCAAGGTAAAGAAAAGAAACGCCCTCATGGATGGCTGTCGCCCAACGATACTCTCCTGCGGGTATCACGCAGGAGAGTCAATATCACACAGTCACGCAGGCGGAGTATGTATGAAAAACGGGGAACGTACCTCGTTCGAACTTCGCACCCCACGTGAGCTCAGGCAAGAGCGCGTTCACTCTGTGCGTTCCTGTAGCCAATGCCTTGTACTGTGTGCGAAGTATATACAAAAGAAAGATGGAAGTGAAAAGGTTGTCCATAAAAATATTCTGACCCTCACTGGTACCGTATGCCCGCCGGAAAAGGCGCAGGAAGCGGGAGATAGTTTTCCCCCAAGCTATCTCCTCAGCACTATTAAACTTCTTCTCATTGTAGTCGTTTGAGCGAGATCCGGTGTAGAATTCCCACGCAAAGGGTATTCCAAAAGCAGCGACGATGAATGCCATGCTCATACGCTTGTTCGGCTTCATCGGGTTGTAGTGCACCGTAATACCTTCCCCCCCCTTCCCTGTCCATGGCTTGCCACCTTCATCATAAGACCCCACTTTTGGCGGAACCAGAATGGAGTGAATCCCCTCATAAAGGGCGTCCTGAATAAGTTCATATTTCAGATACGGGTTGTATGCCTGCTTTCCGTCTGTCTGCTGCTGAAGGTCGTCGACATCGTAAGGGCAAAAATACCGAAACGTTTGTTGCCACGCATCGCGTGAGTAATATTCCGAAACAATAGAACGTAAAAACCCGTCGTTAGAAAAGTGATGCTCCGCCGCTCGCCTCTTGTTCATGACCATCAACAGGATAGAAGCATGGAACAGTTGGAGCCCGTCGACAGAGATCCACTTAGGATCAAAGGGGCGCTGTTTACCTTTACCTTGGTACCTAGGGTGGCGTTCGTCCTCTGGCAACTCTGCGTTGGTATCCATTCCAGCTTTCTTGTGTTCTGCGTATTTTTTGCTACGGAAACTCAGCCGTTGCCAAAAAGCTTTCGTGAGTATTTTGTCAAATACGTACAGCATACCCCCTGTAACGCATTTAGGTTTCCCACTCACGAAAGACTTGAGCATGCCTGGGGTGAACTCATCTGGCGGGTCGAAATAAAACTCACTGGACTTCGCATGCTTGAACGGAATGTCTGGCGGTGGGGTACGTTTATTCTCAACAAACTCAGCTGCGATGCCCTCGGACGTTTCAGTCTTCCTATGCTCAGCTTCTAACCTAACTGCTTTCTCCTCTGGGGTTTCTCGTTTTTTAGCTGGTGTTCTGATAGGAACGTGCTTGACCGCCGAGGAGCCTTCCTCGTTGTCCGAGCTATCCGCAGCGTCCGACTCTCCGGAGTCAGACTCATCGCTCAGATCTTCTGACTCTGCTGTTGCAGCCTCTTGTGAACCAGGAGGTAACAACCAACGTGAAACAGTCGTGACAGGAAACCAACACTTCTCCCCATCATCATACTTGATCACCACGCACTCCGAAGGGGGACTACCGCGAGGCTTATCTATTTTGACAACTGTCCCGAAGTATGTCTTCTTCGGAACACGAAAAACTTCGCCTGGGGTCTTCACTCGCCGCTTTATTATATCAATACCGCGCGGGACTGGGCCAGTGGCCATAAAAAAACAAAACAACAAAGTAAAAACATCCATGTTTTTTCAGTTATCCAGGGTTTGGTACTCTCAAGTTGGCAGCCTCTATGAGATATATTCCAACGGTGAACACCCTGAGGTTAAGCACACTCCTTGGGGACATGTATGGTACAGCGCCACAAAGTGTCATAGTGTCATAGTGGCCATATATCGGACGGTATACACACCTTACGCAAGATAACCCTAAATCGTAACCGTGGGTTTGTTGCGATATCGCAACGCATAGCAGCTTAGGGGCTTATCAATTTTATTTTGATGTTTTACATATTCTAACCACATATCACCTATTATTGATTGTTGTTTTCCTTTGATGACACTATTCAGAATAGCTATAGAATTTTCAGGCATATGCAAATACCTATGAATTGTTTGTGTTAAGGATGCAATAGTTAAATAGGAGGTTGGGTCAATTACATCATTTGTTAAATCCAGAATTAATTCTCTATATTTCATCCATCCTAATCGTAAAATTCTGACATCACTTTGACAATAATCTAATGTTTCTTTTTCCATCACAAAATGATATTTCTTATTTTTCATTTGCGAATACCAATCCAAAAATTTCGCTCGTGCATCACCTTTCATTTGATTATATCCATAATACTTTTTGTCCGGTATTAAACCCTCGTATCTTTTATTTTCAGGGGTATTAAACTTGTGAGGGAAATAACCTTTCTTCTCACCTTTTAAATCAAATATTTTTGAGAATTTGCTCAATGGATTTGTTAAATGTAGGTAGCTGTCCATTAATGTCACGTTTTGATATTTTAAATACATTATTTTACCACCATTTTGTACCGTTTCAGGAATTTCATGCATTGTTGTCATTATGTATTCTATGATAAGTACATAATCGTACTTACTTCCATTATGGGCTATGAAAGTGAATCCTTTATGTTTATTAGCAAATATAAATTTGCAAGCATCTTCAATATTGTTGTGAATAAATGATTGCCCGTTTGAATATTGTGTCACACTTAGATTAACTTCATGCTTCGTTTCATTGTATGCTTCAAAATCAAAAAATCCTATTTTATCTTTATCAATAATATCTTTTGGTTTCTTTTGTGTAATGTAACATTGATGTTCTCTCATGTCACAATATAATTTACAATTTGGACAAAAGTCGTGTCCACAAATATGCTCTCTGTCAGGGATATGACCGATGACATACGTGTCGAAATCCCTGTTTTCTTAAATATGGGCGATTCTCGAAGTGGAGAGTCCTCCCCCAGCACCAACTGATATCTCCCTGCTGCGGTCCTCCAAACCACTTCACCCACTAGCCTGAAGTCCTGTAGGCATTGGTGTGGTGCCGCCTTCACTTTCTCTCTTAGTGAACGAAGTGTCCCCTCTCGGGTGTACTCCGCTTTCAACGCACGCAGGAACTTTGAGTCCGACTGCTGGGAGGCTGCGTCTCTGAAGTCTGCTGCCTCACCTGTCCTTATCACAGCGGGGGCTGTTCGCGGATGCCTCACGCGTGCTGGTTGTGGTTTGGCGGGAGGGGCGTGTACTATCAGAACAGGCCAGCGAAGGTCGAAGGCCCTCCCATCTGGGTTCTCGAAGAACTGATTGGGCTCGCCCTTATCATCGTGAGTAGGGATGACCTCCACAATCTGCATATTGGCCTTTCTGAAAAGTTTGCGCCACGCGGGGAGCTTGGACTGGTGATCTGGTAGAACGAAGACTGCTGAGGTGTTCTCTGGGTCTGCCTTCCATTCTGCGATATACTTGTTCAAGATCGCCTCCACAGTAATGTGCTTGGAGTTGTATGGAGGGTTACACCAAACCCGAAGGCCCCTCCATTTCTCTGAAAGGCAGTCTGTCCAGAATCTATCCGCCTGTCTGTTGCGGCCGCCAAAGTCACAACAGGCGTCCACATCGAAGGGTCCAAATTTCTCGGCGTACTTCGAGGAGTACTCTGCTCGGACACGCCAATTCTGTGAGTCCTCTGGGGGAGCCTGCCGTTTTTGTGGGTGAAGGACCGGGGATGGAGTTGACTGCTGGGGCGCCTGCTGCGGGGTTGGTGAGCTCGCTGGCACCTTCTCAGTGGGCGCCTCCGATGCGTCAGCTCGTGATGTAGGCGTTCGCGTCTTCGGTGACGCCAACTGTGGAGGCGCTGGGGTCGTAGAGGCTTTCCCAGCGCGTGACATACTCCTCGTTATCCTTATCTGGGGTGGAGCTCTGTCAGGGGGTTCGTGTGGAGCTTCTGTCGGCTTCGCGCTATCAGCTTCAGGCCAGTCAGGCATGTCGAAGTCGAGGTGATCCTCCTTCATTCCCTTATAGAGCTTCGGGTTAACGAGAGCGATGGTCTCCCCCATGTCCATGGCCTGTTCCGCCACGGAGAGGGTTTCCACTGCTGAGAGCCAACAGTCAACAGTCTGGGCCCAGTGGGGATGAGCTGCGGGTGGTGAGCTGGAGAAGCATTCAGACTCCAGCGTTGCCAGGGGGTCTTTCGGCAGATCTGAGGTGGGGTCGATCACTCCTGCCTCCTTCAACCCCTCGCGCACGTCCTTGTCTTTGAAGTCGGGTCTTCTGGACAGGGCGTCCGGTACCAGCAGCAGCGCTCCCTTGATGTACTCCATTCTCGGGACTCCCACCTCCACCAGATCCATGTACCAGCGTGCCTGTCTGCGGCTAAGCTCTCTGCCAGGTTCCATCAGCCATTCAAGGGGGCGGTGATCACCCTGGATGCGGAAGTTGGTGAAGATGAGGTAATGCCGCCAGGTGACGGTGGTACAGTGGTGTAGAGCACCTAGCTCACGCTCGCCGGTGTGATAATTCTGCTCGGCGGCTGAGAACTGGCGGCTCTCGTATACTATCACGCGCAGCCCAAGACCATCTCCATTGTCTTGCATCAGTACTCCCCCAAGAGCGATGCCGCTAGCATCCGTCTGCACCACGAAAGGTGCTGTGCCGTCTGCGGCACCCTTAATGTTGGGCAAGGCGAGCACTGGCGCTGAGGTGAGGGCCTTCTTCAGCTCCTCGAAGGCCCACTGCTGCATGGGACCCCACTCCCAGGGTACGTCCGACTTGGTCAACCGGGTGAGGGGCTGAGCGATCTCGGAGAAGCAGTGGATGAACCTGCGGTAATACCCCGCCAGGCCCAAGAACTGCCTGACGTGGGTAACCGTTTCCAGCTCGGGCCAGTCCCTCACTGCAGCCACCTTGTCGTGTTGGGGTCTGCAGCCATCCGCGGAGATACAGTGGCCAAGGAACCGCAAGGATTTCTTCAACAGTTGGCACTTGGACCTCTTGAGGAAGACGCCCTTCTCCCTGCATGTCAGGAGCAGTTGCTTGACGTGTTCGTAGTGCTCTGCAGCGGTGTTGCTGAAGACGACCACATCATCGATGAAGATCCGGACAAATGGGAGATGGCCCAAGGCCCGCTGCATCCGTCGCTGGTACTGAGACGGTGAATTCTGCAGCCCCTGCGGCATGACCAACCACTCATATGACCCCATCTGGGTGGTGAAGGCGGTCTTCTCGACATCTCCTGGTGCCATCGGTACTTGCCAGAAGCCATCCACCGCGTCGAACGAAGAGAAGAACTTCGCACCCTGCATCTCGTCGAACATCATCTGGATGTCTGGGAGAGGATACTTGTCCTTAACTGTCTGGCGGTTGAGGAGCCGGTAATCGATCACCAGTCGCAGCTCCTTGGGGTTCCCCGGTTTGGGGACCATCAGACAGGGAGCTGCATAAGGGCTGGAAGAGGGTCGGATGTAGCCCTTGGACATCAGGGTCTCCACGCGTTCTCGAAGTTGGCGGAGTTCCTCTGCAGACTTCTTGTAGATGCGCTGGCAGGGCGGCCCCTTCTTGCTCAGCTCAGGGTCCAGGTTAATGTTGGCTTCATCTTGGGGGTCATGTCTGAGTCCATCGATGTTCGGTAGGGCAGTCGTCATCTCCTTTTTGTACTCCTCACCCCAGAAGTCCTGAAACTTGAGGGTCCACTCAGGGCTCACTTCTGCATCTTCAGTATCCGCAGCGGGTTCGGCGTTCTCAGAGTCGATAGCCGTGGCTGCAAAGGCAGAAGCAGTATCATCGGGGGACTTCTCGGCCATCATGAGCCAGGCGGGTTGTATCTCCGGGTCGTCATTGCCGCGTAGCTTCTGCGTCTCCGCGTACACCAGGTACTTCTTCAGCTGGGCAGGGGTTAGGAACACCTCATCCACCAATCCCGCGCAGGCCGTGCCCTTCGGAGACCTGTCTCCAGATGCTTTCCCAGGAGAACAGCCTGTGATGGTGACGCGATCCCCAATCTTACCACTGCGGGACTTCCTGAGGAAGGAGACGGAGCCATTCCCTTCATAGCCCAGAGTGACAGGAGAGTGACTGCGCAACCACCTTCCGCCAAGGATAACATCCACCTGTATGCCCAGTGGTAGGATCCGGAGGGCAAGGGCGTTCTCCGTATAGGTGCCCGTGGTGGTGTGCGTGTTAAACTTGGCGTACGCGGTGGCGCCAGTGATCTTCACAGATCCATCCGCCAGGGTGACTCGCATCTCGGAGCCGGCTCGTGTCGTGAGGCCACATCGCTTAGCGCTCTGCTCCGAGATGAAGTTGTCAGAGGCCCCCGAGTCGATCAGCACCTTGACCGTGTGCCCTCTGAGGGTTGCATAGAATACCAGCAGTAGCGGTCCTTCTTCGTCATGTGCCGCTGCGAGGGTACCCTCGATGTCGGTCTTCCACTGAACTCCCCCATCTGTGCGTATGCTTTTGCACTTGAGGTTGGGGAGGAGGTTGTCCGAGGCCTCGCGGCATTCTTCCAACGTTTGTCTACACGCGGCGTAGAACTCCTCATCCAGCAAATCAACATCTTCAGTCGGATGACTGACGAGGTTGTCTACACTCGCCGTCAGCAGGGTGCCCGCTGAGGTGCATTCGCTCGAGGTGGGGCTGACATGAGTGGTGTCGCTGGTGGTAGGGCTCACATGGGTGGTGTCACTGGTAGTAGGGCTCACATGAGTAGTGCCACTGGTGGTAGGGCTTACATGGGTAGTGCCGCTTACTGTGGGGCTCACGTGGGTAGTGCCGCTTGTTGTGGGGCTCGCATGGGTACCCTCAGTACCCAGAGGTCAGAGCTCTCTTCGTCACCCACGACGGTGGGTCATTGTGGGTGCACCAGTCAGCGGGGGTGCGAGGCGCGGCAACCGTCACCCTGCCATGGGATGAACGCCGCCGGGCTGGAGTGCAGGGCGACGCCATTTTGTTCAGGATCATGCACCTGCTGGGAGCGCCGCTGACTGCATATGCGCGCATGGGAGGCCGCCTACACCATGCACCCCTACCACTTACCAACCCTCGTGTGGAGACCTGGGTTCTCATGGTCGACCGCGAGGTCATGGATATGGCAATGGGGGACCCAGCCGCAGCCAATGTGCGGTCTACGAGCATGGGGCAGCCAGTGTGGGAGTGGATCCCTGCCACTGCGCGGGAGTCGGAGATGCAGAACTTCGACCAGGACGGGCTCGCCGCGTGGTCGGAAGTCAGCAACTCCGATTGGTACCGGAGCATGAGCGTGGTGGCCGCACAACCATCCACCCCCCTGCCCTTCCATACACCTCTTCCACTCCCCGCTCCACCATTAGCCCCTGCATTGCCGCCCACTTCGACTGCAGTCCCCACAAACCCCGCGCCTGCACTCCCGCCCGCGCATGCCCCGGGACCACCACCTCCAGCCCGTTTCCCCCACTCCGCCGCCACAAACCCCGTTCACTCCGCCACTGCCGCGAACCCCGTTCACTCTGCCGCCGCTGCGAACCCCGTGCTCTCTCCCAGCGCCACCCCCTTTGTTCCAGGCATCGTCCGTCTGCCGCAGGGCACTAACCTGCGAGCATCCTCAGACGAGGTCCGCCTGGAGCACAAGACCAAGGAGATGGTGCTAAAGCTGGTCAAGAGCGTCACCAGGTTCCCCCGCTCCGCGTCCGACACAAAATCGGCCGACAAGGAGGGCCTCCTGACGCAGTTGGAGCACTACTCCAACATGGTGCGGAAGATATTCCAAGAGGCCATCGTGATCGAAGCACTGACCACTCCCAGCTGTACGCCGACAGTATCAGCGTACCAGGCGAGTGTGTCAAGCCTTCTTTGGAGCTTCAAGGAGCACACTCTTCAAGACCAGCAGAAGAAGTTCTTGGAGCGCGCGGCGGGGACCTTCGGGTCCGAACAGGCCTGGCACCAACGCTACGGGGACCGAGCTGGACGTGTTCTTCAGCGATCTGGCGGTGTGCTCCCTGACGCAGGCCTACCTGGAGAACGCACATGGCGAGGCCATTGCCCTGAAGCAGGCAACGAGCGAGACCGCGGCGGAGTATTTCTCGCGATTGGAGACCCGCATGGCCTCCGTCAACTTCCTGGCCGGCAGAGTCCCCAATTGTGTGGAGATGTCCAACCTGTCGATGCTCTCTACGTACCGCCGAGGGTTGAAATATGCACCCAAGGTGATGCGGCGCCTGAGAGCCATTCACTTGGATGTCTCTAAACCAGAAGAGTGGGAGAGGAAGGCCGTCGCTGACGATATCCCTGGCACCCACAACGCCTTGTTGAAGATTCGGGAAGTCGCTGAGGAGGTGGAGAGTGACATTGACACGGAGGCGGCTCAGAGGCGCTCTCAAGACCGTCCTCCCCGTACTGTTTCCTTCGCCAACCCATCACCTCGCACCCCCTTCTTCAGGCGTACCCCCTCGTCGAACCGCCCAGCTCTTGCCATGCTGGAGAATGGACCTGCCACCACCGTTGCCGCGGCAGTGACCCCATTGCCACCACCACCTGGCCTCTCCCGCCCCGACGCCCCGAAAGTTCGCCGGTGCTTCGCCTGCGGCTCCGCGGAGCACATCGTCCGTAACTGCACGGACGAGGCTAAGCTCAAGGAGTGGAGGGCCAATGCACCCGCTCGATTGGCGAATTCCCCTGGGTTTGTAGCCGCCGTCGTCTGGGCCATCGAGCAGCAGGAGGACATCTCCTCGGTGGATGGCGTCCCAGAGGAGTTCTCCGAGGAGGTCTTGGCACTTGCTACCTGTGAGGACGAGCAGAGCTACCAGACCCTGGCGGCCCTCGCGGGTATCGAGCTTGTGGAGGGCGACGGCCTCCCCCCGGTGGAGAGCGATGAATGACTGGCCGGCGACCAGCCCCAGACCCTGCCCTTCGAGGAAGTGAGGTCTTTCCCTGATGATCAGACCCTCTCCGCCCTGGAGAAGCGGTCAGAGCCAGTAGAACCCCGACGCGCCCGAGGACGCAGAGACCCTTGGGGCCACCGTCCCCATCCCAAGAGCGTGGCCTTCACCTCTGGGACCCGCTTGCGACACACCTACCGCTCAGCTGGTGCCCCATCGCCGCCGAGGGATGACCTGACCAGCCACCCTCTTGCAGAAAGCACCCCCTTCGATGAGCCGTCACTACCTCTTGATGACGGCCCTGCTTATACACAGGCAAGGATCGAGGGTCGGAGGGGGCGGCGAGTCCCCCGGCACAGACCCCCCATTATGGGCAGCAACCGCGGAGAGCCCCGCGAGCTTCGCCCCCGACCGCGTGTTGTTCTACCACTGCCCAGCTATCAGTCCAACCTCGCAGACCCGCAGAAGAGGCTGACTGCGTGGCACTGGAAGAGGGATCTGTATTCTCTCCCCCTCGAAGTCGCCATGCAAAAAGTTCGCAGAGCCCTGCGCAAATCCCCGGAGGCTGCCAAGGACCTGGTGGATAAGATGTGGGAGCGTACTCGTAGCCGCATACGCTCTGGGAGTCGATCGCCGAAGGAGCACGTGCTCCGCGCCAAGTATCAGAGAGAGGCAATGACGCTTTCGTGGCCTTCACTTGCAAGCTGACGAAGATGGTCCACGTTGTGCCGATGAACTTCGGCGACAGCTCCGCAGCTGTGGTGGCCAGAATCTACTTTG
The DNA here is from genome assembly GCA_001247695.2 of Cymbomonas tetramitiformis. NCBI lineage: Eukaryota > Viridiplantae > Chlorophyta > Pyramimonadophyceae > Pyramimonadales > Pyramimonadaceae > Cymbomonas > Cymbomonas tetramitiformis. The sequence goes on from LGRX02015208.1 coordinate 28,945, forward strand.
ACTCGGTGTGGCGCTTACATGGCGCGCCTATGAAGATTGTCTCTGATCGTGACCCACGATTTCAAGATGCTTTCTGGCAGGAACTCATGAGACTGATGGGTGTGAAGGTGGCTCGTACCACGCCGTACAACCCTCGGTCTGACGGCCAGGCGGAACACAGCAACAGAGTTATTGAGGACATGCTCAGGTCCTTTGTAGACGCCAATGTGGAGGACTGGGATCTGTTCACCACTAACGTGGAGTTCGCGATCAATGACTCCAGGAGTGAATCTACTGGCTTCACGCCATTTGAACTGGTGTTCGGGTTCTCGCCGCTGTCGCAGTTGGACCTTTTCCTGGAGGCCGCACAGTCCACCGCTGGACGACGAACTGGGGGAGTAGGCACCGCACACGAAGTGGCCGTGAAATTTTCGTCGCAGCTGCGGGACGCCAGACAGCGGTTAGAGCTGGCTCAACAGCGACAGCGCGAACAGTTTGATCGCAGGCACGGGCAGCGGGAGTATGCTGTTGGAGATCTGGTCTGGATAGAGGCGAAACACCTTACGGAGAAGGTGATGGATCGCTCCATCTGTAGGAAACTGACCAAGCGCTGGCATGGACCAGTTCCTGTGACCGAACGCTTCTTCAGCGATGTACAGATGACCATGCCAGAGGCCGACAGAGGAGCTCCAGTAGCCTACCGCCTACGCCTCCCTCCTCACTGGCGGATTCACGACGTGTTCGCTCAACATCGCCTCAAACCGTACACCAGCGGTCAAGATGCTTTTGCCGCACGCGATCACCTAGCAGTACCTGAAGAGGTGGTAGTGGACGGTCAGAAGGAAGCACACGTTGAGCGCATTCTTGCACGTCGAGTGCGGTCTGTTCGAGGAAAAGAGGTGGAAGAGTGGAAGGTTCGCTGGACTGGCTACTCCAAAGCTCACGACCAATGGAGGACGCGTGACAAACTTGAACGCGGAAGTCCACTTCAACAGCTTCGTGAATTCGAGCAAGCGAGACTGCACATGGAAGCGCAAGTTCGCGACGAAGCCACTCGGCGACGCGAGCAACGTGGCCGTCACTCCGCTCAAGCCGGAATGACACTGGCCCACCTCATCACTAATCCCTGCGATGAACTGGACCAGCTCGAACAGATGGAATATGATACCCCCCTGCCGTGGGAACGCCAAGAGCGCGTGGAAGATGGGTCGTTGGCACTGGTGACAGAGCTGCTGGCGATACAGGCAAAAGCAACCCGCACGCCCAGGATTCTCGTACTTTTCAGCGGTACTGGCTCAGTAGAGAGGGAATTCCTAAATTGCTTCCCCTCCGCTTCAGTAGTGACCCTCGACTCCGGGCATATCTGGCAACCCACTCATGTGTGTGACATCCTGCAATGGGACTACAAACAATACCCGCCTGGATTCTTCGATGTCGTTTGGGCAAGTCCCCCCTGCAGGCAGTACAGTCAAGCGCGCACCACTGGTGGACCCCCTGACCTTCCCCAGGCTGACAAAATCGTACGACGAGCATTGCAGATCATTGACTACCTGGAGCCAAAACATTGGTTCATGGAAAACCCCAGAGGTCGCTTCCCTAACGCGCTACGGCTTCGCCCTATGATGCGCCAGCTCCCTCCTCCGCTGGTGTGTACCTACTGCATGTACGGTACACAGTACATGAAGCCCACCTGCATATGGACGAACTCAACACCACCCTCGCCCCTGCTACGCTGTACTACTTCAACACCGTGTGCGTGCAGATGGGCAACCGGTGCTCATCCAGAGACTGCTCAGCTTGGACCTCACCCGCAGCAGACTGGAGCAGGTCGATCTGCGAGTGTATATCCCGTGCCAGCACTTCTGCTACGACAACTTTTCCGACATTTACGCCTCCGCAAAACTGAAGACCCGCTTTAGATTCCAAGTGGCACCCTTCTCCTTGAAAGTGGTGCCCTGGTAGCGGCAGGCAAACTATGCTCGAAGAGGGACCAGAGAACCTAAGAACTGGAAACAACAAGGAACCAGAAAACCTAAGAACCGGAACTTAGATGGGTACCTTAGCGGAGTGATCCCAGGAGGTAGACCACTCCTAAGGGGGGGAGAGTTGTGCCCGGAGGCACAGCGTGAGCCGATATGCCTATGCGTCCGTATGTGTGTCATCGGGGGTAATCTGGGATTGGCACGATGACAGTGAAATTGGGCTTGAAATCACGATGAGAATGAATACCAGATGTCCGGGGTATGACAGTATGACACTATGACACTATGACAGTATGACAGTATGACACTATAGTAGTATGACAGTACTGTGGGGGGTGTCATCGTGGAACTCAGTCAGACCCTCGAAGAATGGTCAGATTCGCATCGGGGTTGAAAAGACAATGAAATCGAATATCAGATATCAAGGTTATGACAGTATGACAGTATGACGCTATGACAGTATGACAGTATGACAGTACAGTAGTATGACAGTACTGTGGGGCAGTCATCGTGTCAGTCTGTCGGCATAACATCTGAATCGAGAATGACGAATCGGAATTAGAAATGAGATCGGATCGGGAATTGAACGTTGAGCCGAAGTGTGACATCGGCTCTCGAGTGGTTGACCCTGCAACCTGAGTGACGAGTGAATAAGTGGAGCACTTGAGAAGTGTTTAGCCTTCAGAACTCGGAACCGAATTATCGTTTGTACCTCAATCTGGCCCTGATCCAGTATATTATAAAAATCCGAATTGTGTACCTTTGCACGTTCAATCAAAAACATATCTCCGAGCATCTGTCGTAGTGCCCACGGGCACATTATTGGAGAATACTTCAACAATTTTTACTTTATCAATGCCATGCTTTTCCATCGTTGAAATACCGACATTTTTATTATTTAAAATTCGGTCTAAGGTTAGATTCTTTTGTAACAATGGTTTATTGGCTTCATAATATTTCCCTTTGTCTCTCCTATTCATATCTAAAGGCTTTTTATAATATACCTTACCATTCTTAGAAGTAACCTTCGTATACTTAGGAGAATGTGTATTAATTTCACTCATTGTTATAAGGGATAAGTCTAGATTGGGTGTAGACATTTCATTATAATCCAGATTGGGTGTAGGCACTTCATTTTAATCTAGATTGGGTGTAGGCACTTCATCTAATCTAGATTGGCAGTAGTTCCGGCAGTTGGTGGGAGACTTACGATGAAAAGTTCAGGGGGCAAACGCAGTGTGCAGAAATTATACAACCATCACAAGATTTTCTCTTGGAAATATATAAATTAACTTTATAGTGGAGCGCCCCCTGAATTTTCGAAACACTTCGGACTTGACCGCGCTTCAAGTAAGCGGTGAAATAACCCCTTTGGGGCATTTTAAAGCGGCTCTAGCGCAGTATTTTATTTTATTTGGTAACAATATTTTGTTTCAGAATGTCCACGCCTTGTTGTGGGCCACTCTAGAAGAGTTTTACGCTAGCGCTTGGAACGCTCTTTGGCTTTGGGAAGTTTCGACGAGATGGTGCACTACGATCTTCTTACAGTTGATTTGTACTTTATTTCCGTTATATTGTATGGTAACATGACAATTTTCTAGCTACGCTTAATCATACGCGTTTGCACTCGAAGTTTCTCTTGTTCACAAATTCACAGATCGGCAGACCCTTCGATAGCGGGAAAACTGATATTCTAACGGCGGTTTGGACTTTACCGGCGTCTTCCTCGCGGAAAACTACCCCATTAAAGTATTTTCATCATTTCATTTGGTTGAACTTTCGAGGAGATGGGTGATCTCTTGGTAACCCTATCTTTTTTACGACAGTTTTTTCCAGTTTGCATTGCGAACGTGGCATTAGCTCAAACAGAGCGCCAAACTGCGGTTTGGAGGTCTCGGTTAAAACCCGGGATGCCACACAATAGAAGAGTGTTCAACGACACTCGTTTACTTACCTTCTCCTTTTTCAAAGCTTCGCAGGTTTTCAGACCCTTCGATAGCGGGAAACCCGCTATTTTCACGACTATTTTGACTTCACGAGCGTTTTCCTCGCGGAAAACTACCCAATGTAAGTATTTTCATCACTTCCTTTGGTCAACTTTTCGAAGAGATGGGTGATCTCTTCGCAACCCTATCTTTTTGACGACAGTTTTTTTTTTTCAGTTTGCACTGCGATCGAGGCATTAGCTCAAACAGAGCGCCAAACTGCGGTTTGGAGGTCTCGGTGAAAACCCGGGATGCCACACAATAAAGGTGTGCTTTCTATCTTCTTTTCACCCTCTTTGTTTGGACGTCCGATCTTTCCTTTTCTTTAGTAGGCTTGGAGTTCTAACCTTTTCGTTCTTGCGTGGTCCATGTAGGAAGATTACGTTTCGAGTTTCCATCACCCGTCTCTTCTACAAAGGTATGTTTCTTTTTACCAAAGAATGGCCCCCCTTGCTCATCTGCACCCTCCAGCTCAACCAAAGAATGAGCGGTGGGGGGTGCGCACACGCATAGGGGGTGGGTTGAGCTCGAGGGCGCGCACACGCATAGGGGGTGGGTTGAGCTGAAGGGTGCGCACACGCATAGGGGGTGGGTTGAGCTGGTGGTGGCATACATCGACATGGGTATGCCGGTTCAATGGTTTGTATCATATCACATCACCATGCACTTCATACGGGCCATATATACGTTCCCGATATTCATTTATTGCTAAAAACACTCCATTTACGCCTTAAGTATGGAAAACATTGTAAAACTAATGTTTTTTCTTGTTTTTTGGTGTTTTTTTCGCCTATTTGCTTGAATATTTCGATATATCGACGCGTTTGGCCAAAAAGATCATTACCTATTCCAAAACATGAATAAAGGAGATTGTTTTATGGTCATGGGATGACTTATTACTCGATTATGCGGTTGCGAGAACTCAAATTTCACAAATTTCGTTCCTGGAACGGCATGTTTTTTGCTTGTATATTGTCGATATATCGTTGAATATATCATGTACGCATGCATGCAATAGCTCGACATGACCGTATATGGGTTGTGGAACATATCTCGAATCTCGTGCACCTAACATGATACCATATACCACGAACACAGTGCATTTGTAAAATATATGTTTTTGGCAAAAGATTCCATCCGCTCCATAGGGGTTAAACGCCTTTAAGCAGGTGTACAAGGTGCGACACGATGTGGTTATTACAACGTTGATAACGTGTGCGTACGTGCTACGTCAGGCAAGGCGTGGTCATAAGCATAGGCGCAGCTAGCCACATGCCTACCCATCCTGCTGCGAGACCCGCTACGTGCTACG